>CM076583.1:433200730-433364098 GCA_034641835.2 Pinus albicaulis
GGACATATTTCAGAACCATAATAATGCCAACACTGCATTATAGTCAGCAAAGCTAATGCTCCCCCTGAATCTGTGCAACCATGCATCCTTTTCATATGACTAAGGCTCCCCCTTGGTTTGTGCAACCTGAACATTTTCACCAACAAATCATCAAGGCATCTTCATCAAAACATTAGAAACAGATTTATGAGAACTGGAACACCACCAGAGATACCAAACAGCACTGCAGCTGTGCTGAAGAGAGCTGAACCAACCAAGAATTGTCAGAAACCAACCATACGCGGTTTTATGTGCAGTAACTGGCGTACATACGCGACTGTGTTTCAGGAAACCCGCGTATCCTAAGACACCTTCTAAATTTCAACCAGATCTGATTCTTTGTAAGGCAAAGACAGTGTTCAGCTTCTTTCTGAGATATTTGACTGCTTCCCTGGACTACAGATATAACAGAATAGTGTAGTTTTGTCTTCAAGCGTCATCCATTGGTTGTAGCATAAGCCCATTAGTAACTAAGCCTTCGGATCCTTTGCAGCATCAATACATTCTTTCCAAAAGAGATTATCATATCAGAACAGCATCTTCAGATATGTGTCAAGCAATCATCCATGTGGTCCAAAATCACCATGATCTTCAAGAGGTAACATGAAGTAACATAAGTAGGCAAAAGATCTCAACCATAGCAACCAAACTCTATATGATCTGAAACAAATGATATCCAACTCATCCACACAAAGATACTTATCAGCAACTAGGGCTCAAAATCTTATCATAATAATCCATGTACCAAATCATCATCATTTGAGCATGAGTCTCACCAAGACCAAAGAATAAGCAGTCATATTTCCAACAATGCAACCATTAGAATTCAACCTGCTACTCCCCCTAAACCAGTGCTTCTTCCTTAACTTCTGCAATCTGAGATACCTTCAACAGCAAGTCATCAATAACAATCTCTGCATGATCTGTCCTCATCTCTGAACTATAAGACTTTCATCTCAACAATTAATGCTCTTCATCATAAAGCAACCAGGGTTCATCCATAATATTCAACACAAGAACCCATGCATCATTTCATTATCATGAGTATAACTAGAATGATGCTAACAGTGCAATCATCAGCAGTCAGACTGATGCTCCCCCTGGACCTCTGCTTCAGATCTTCAGCTATCAGATAATTTTTCTTATCATCAATGCATACGCGACTGCGTCTTCTGTAACTCGCGTGTATACGCGACTTTGGTTAATGGAACCTGCGTATGGAAAGTGAAGCATAGAAAATTTCCATCTTCCTTCATTTCTTCCAGAGCTTGTACCTCCTGTACCTGTCCTTTCCACATCAGATGCGCTGTCAGAAGTAAACATAACCAGGATAATCAAATCAACCATGAGAGTCATCATGCATTGCTCCTCTTGTGACGATACATTACTAGATCTCATAATGTATCTCACATCATTCCTGCAGTCAACAAGAAAAGTCAGCTTCAAAAGCGGATGACTGCAGTAGGGTCATAATTCCCTACGTTTCTGATTGGTCCTTCATCTTGAATTGAGTGTTTTCTTCAAGAAAATCATTGTTTTCTAGAGCATCAACAAAAACATCCTTTTCTTCTCTAGATTGTTTCTTATTCCATCCTCTCCATCTTCTTCAATTTTGCTATACATGATTTCTGAGATATCTCCTTTCCTCGAGTAACCTTCTTCTTTTGCTTCTTAGCCATGAGCACTTTTAGATCTTGGTCAGAATCTTCTTCATCTTCACTGGACACTTCATCATCATCTTCTTTTGCATAATAACTCTTTCTCTTTTCAAATTGTTTCCCTTTACCATGCTTTTCTTTATAAGGACATTTAGCAGCATAATGACCAACTTTCCCACACTCAAAACATTTGAAGGGAAGCTTACCTTTGAATCTTCCAGTACCTAGTTGGAGCTTTCTCACGAAATTCGCTTCTTCTTCATCGGATATATAGCTGGATTTTTTGACAACTTCCTTTTCCTTTCCTTTTGTAGATGCCTTAAAAGCAGCTTCTCTTATTTGAGGAGGACCTCCTTGTCTCATTTCAAAAGCAGTCAGAGTACCATGTAATTGAACAATAGTAAGCGTTTGCAGATCTTGCCTTTCTTCAATAGCTGAAACTTTAGAGTCAAATTTTGAAGTCAAGGATCTTAAGACCTTTTCCACCAGAGTAGTATCAATTATGGTTTCACCCAAATTTCTCATTCGATTTACAATATCATCCAGACGAAGAAAGAAACTGGAAACACTCTCATCACTATGCATCTTCAAATTTTCATATTCAATTCTAAGAGTTTGGAGTTTTGCACTTTTTACCTTTGTGTCTCCTTCATAGCTTAGAATGATTTTGTCCCATATGTCCTTTGCCGAATGTAGCCGCATCACTTTAGCAAATTCTGATTCAGACATGCTTCCCAATAAGACATTCACTGCTTTGGCATTGATTTCATACTTCTTTCTTTCAGCTGCATCAAAAGAGGGAATACTTTGCCGTATTGATAACCTTCTTCCACGATTGCCCATACATCTGCACCAAGACTTTGAAGATATGCTTTTGTTCATACCTTCCAGAATATCAGATTGCTTCCATTGAATAGAGGTGGCTTTATAGACATTACTCCTTCTTGACTTCCCATTGCGACGGATCTCCTTTAAGCGATCAAGCTTCGGCACAAGGACCTGCTCTGATACCAATTGTTGGGAAAAATACTGAGAGGGGGGGGGTGAATCAGTATTTACTGCATAATCAAATCCTTTTACTTTTCATTCCTTAAAAAACCCATACGCTACTTTACTTCAGTAAACCAGCGTATATACGCGGATCCCCTTTATGAAACTAGCGTATACACAGAGATTTAGATATGTCATTAAATCTTCACTTAAATCATTCCATCATGTATTCTTCAGATATTCAATAAGCAGTACACAGGTGCAGTAAGAACAGAATAAACCATCACACAAAGCATCACACATGAACACCAGGATTTTTAGGTGGAAACCCAAATCGGGAGAAAACCACCGCTGCAGTTGCTCAGCCTTCAATATTTTATTATAGAGAAAACATCTTACAACATATGTGTCACAAGAAAGATTTATCAAAGACGCAGCACCCACTGCCATTGCTATCACTCTTCTGGAAGGGAGCTACGACCCCCTGCTCTCGTTTACCAGCCTCTCCTGGAAGGGAGCTACAACCCCCTGATCTCGTTTACCAGCCTCACCTGGAAGGGAGCTACAACCCCCTGATCGAAGGCTACAACCCTCAGCACCTCTTATGGACCACGTTTCATCAATTTTCACACTGGATCCAACAACTTCAATAGAACACCACTTGCAGGCCACATTTCATCATATTTTCATACCGGACCCTTTCCATACTTTTAAGCACAACCATACATCATCAACAGATACATATCAACACAGATCAGATAGCATAAACACAGCAGAACAGCTCAGATATTTCATGCCCCTTGCTTCAGCAAACCCTAGTTTGCATACGCTCTTTTACTTCACTGATTTCGCGTATATACGCGCTTCCGTCCACACAAACCGGCGTATACCTCAGTGTATATTTTATTGCGCATACGCGCTTTCTCTTCGCTGAAGCTGCGTATATACGCGCTTCCTCCGCGTCAAAGTAGCGTATAGATCTTCAATTATTCCGGAGCAGCATACTTCTTCAGATCAGATATTCAGTTCAGATTTACCCTTTCACTTCAGACAGATGTTCGCCTAGATGTTCGCCTCATCACAGATCTAGGCCTTCCATAAGCAGATCTAGTAAATACAAGTGCATTTCAGATCTAGATCCCCTTCTTCATCATTGGTGCATCATACATTCAGATTTATCATTCAAGAGTAACCCTTTCCATTCAGATATATTTCAGAGAGAAGTATTCATTCAAGCTCAGACATCTTGCACTCCTTCACTCCTCATTTGCACAATGAATTTCTTCTCCTTATATATGATTACCCTTTGTCAATACCATGAGCCCCTTTTTCAATACCATGGACCAAAAAAATACCATAAGCCCAAAACTATCTGGACGGGGTCAATTAGGCGGATCATTACCCAATACAATGGGTCAATACCATGGTGGTTACCCCTGGTTTTGCACTTTTTGAGCGCTTTTGCCCATACGCGACTTGGCACGTTTTTTTCCCCGTGCATACGCGACTTCCCCTAGGCCAATCCGCGTATACCAAGAGACATATTCTTTTTCATCATACTTTGAGTACATTCTGAAATCCTTTCTTCATTGCCTTCTGTACACACTGCAGAAACATCATATTTCCTTTATCAGGAACATATTCTTTTCAAGCACAACTTCATCAAGTTGTCATCATCTTCATCAGGTGGGTTGCCTTTCAAGATCAACACACATTATATCATATCAGATTTACATCATTTACTAAGTCCATCAAGTCAAGCATAACTTCATCAGGTGGTTTGCCATCAAGGACAACACATGTCAATAGTCGCATGTCTTCATCTCCATTAGTGAGTTGCCATCAAGGACAACACTCTGCATCATATTTCCAACAATCTCCCCCTTTGGACTTGATGGCAACCATGATGGTGTTTGGTTACCACAGCAGATAGATACCATGTCACTCTCCCAAATATTTGACATCATTATCTTTTCTTCATTCAAACACCATGTCACTCTCCCCCTTTGACATCAAGGGCAAAGGGTAAAACCAGCGGATGAAAACCAACATTCTCCCCCTTTTCTCCTCATGTGGAAGAAACATTCTGTAGAACTGATATATGCTGAAGTGGCCAAGCTCCCCCTTAGTTCATGCTGAATCTTCAAACATATTTTTCAATAAATTACATGACTCTTCCTATCACCAAAGACTCATACTTACATCAAATATCCAACCAAGTGGATTTACATATAAGACTCAAGTACCCAACCAAGTGGGTTTACAAAATTTGACTCAGCTACCCAACCAAGTAGGTTTACAAAAATGACAAGTCCTTACATGACTGAATATTACAATTTTTACATCATGGGTCTCAACAAGACCTTTTCACCAAAAAATAAATATGACCATTTATGACCAACACCAGAAAGTCCTCAAGAAAGCGAACATATTTCAGAACCATAATAATGCCAACACTGCATTATACTCAGCAAAGCTAATGCTCCCCCTGAATCTGTGCAACCAAGCAATCTTTCCAAATGACTAAGGCTCCCCCTTAGTTTGTGCATCCTGAAAACTTCCACCAACAACTCATCAAGGCATCTTCATCAAAACATTAGAAATAGAATTATGAGAACTGGAACACCACCAGAGATACCAAACAGTATCAGAGATACCAAACAGCACAGCAGCTGTGCTGAAGAGAGCTGAACCAACCAAGAATTGTCAGCAACCAACCATACGCGGTTTTATGTGCAGGAACTCGCGTACATACGCGACTGTGTTTCAGGAAACCCGCGTATCCCAAGACACCTTCTAAGTTTCAACCAGATCTGATTTGTAAGGCAAAGACAGTGTTCAACTTCTTTCTGAGATATTTGACTGCTTCCCTGGACTACAGATATAACAGAATAGTGTAGTTGTGTCTTCAAGCGTCATCCATTGGTTGTAGCATAAGCCCATTAGTAACTAAGCCTTCGGATCCTTTGCAGCATCAATACATTCTTTCCAAAAGAGATTATCATATCAGAACAACATCTTCAGATATGTGTCAAGCAATCATCCATGTGGTCCAAACTCACCATGATCTTCAAGAGGTAACATGAAGTAACATATGTAGGCAAAAGATCTCAACCATAGCAACCAAACTCTATATGATCTGAAACAAATGATATCCAACTCATCCACAAAAAGATACTTATCAGCAACTAGGGCTCAAAATCTTATCATAATAATCCATGTACCAAATCATCATCATTTGAGCATGAGTATCACCAAGACCAAAGAATAAGCAGGCATATTTCCAACAATGCAACCATTAGAATTCAACCTGCTACTCCCCCTAAACCAGTGCTTCTTCCTTAACTTCTGCAATCTGAGATACCTTCAACAGTAAGTCATCAATAACAATCTCTGCATGATCTGTCCTCATCTCTGAACTATAAGACTTTCATCTCAACAATGAATGCTCTTCATCATAAAGCAACCAGGCTTCATCCATAATATTCAACACAAGAACCCATGCATCATTTCATTATCATGAGTATAACTAGACTGATGCTAACAGTGCAATCATCAGCAGTCAGACTGATGCTCCCCCTGGACCTCTGCTTCAGATCTTCAGCTATCAGATAAATTTTCTTATCATCAATGCATACGCGACTGCGTCTTCTGGAACTCGCGTGTATACGCGACTTTAGTTAATGGAACCTGCGTATGGAAAGTGAAGCATAGAAAATTTCCATCTCCCTTCATTTCCTCCTGAGCTAGTACCTCCTGTACCTGTCCTTTCCACATCAGATGTGCTGTCAGAAGTAAACATAACCAGTATAATCAAATCAACCATGAGAGTCATCATGCATTGCTCCCCCTGTGACGATACATTACTAAATCTCATAATGTATCCTACATCATTCCTGCAGTCAATCAGAGAAGTAAGCTTCAGAAGCGGATGACTGCAGTAGGGTCATAATTCCCTACGTTTCTGATTGGTCCTTCATCTTGAATTGAGTGTTTTCTTCAAGAAAATCATTGTTTTCTAGAGCATCAACAAAAACATCCTTTTCTTCTCTAGATTGTTTCTTATTCCATCCCTCCATCTTCTTCAATTTTTGCTATACATGATTTCTGAGATATCTCCTTTCCTCGAGTAACCTTCTTCTTTTGCTTCTTAGCCATGAGCACTTTCAGATCTTGGTCAGAATCTTCTTCATCTTCACTGGACACTTCATCATCATCTTCTTTTGCATAATAACTCTTTCTCTTTTCAAATTGTTTCCCTTTACCATGCTTTTATCTATAAGGACATTTAGCAGCATAATGACCAACTTTTCCACACTCAAAACATTTGAAGGGAAGCTTACCTTTGAATCTTCCAGTACCTAGTTGGAGCTTTCTTACGAAATTTGCTTCTTCTTCATCAGATATATAGCTGGAATCTTTGACAACTTCCTTTTCCTTCCCTTTAGTAGATGCCTTAAAAGCAGCTTCTCTTACTTGAGAAGGGCCTCCTTGTCTCATTTCAAAAGCAGTCAGAGTACCATGTAATTGAACAATAGTAAGAGTTTGAAAATCTTGCCTTTCTTCAATAGCTGAAACTTTAGAGTCAAATTTTGAAGTCAATGATCTTAAGACCTTTTCCACCAGAGTAGTATCAGTTATGGTTTCACCCAAATTTCTCATTCGATTTACAATATCATCCAGACGAAGAAAGAAACTGGCAATACTCTCATCACTATGCATCCTCAAATTTTCATATTCAATTCTAAGAGTTTGGAGTTTTGCACTTTTTACCTTTGTGTCTCCTTCATAGCTTAGAATGATTTTGTCCCATATGTCTTTTGCCGAATGTAGCTGCATCACTTTAGCAAATTCTGATTCAGACATGCTTCCCAATAAGACATTCAATGCTTTGGCATTGATTTCATACTTCTTTCTTTCAGCTGCATCAGTAGGAATACTTGCCGGGTATTGATAACCTTCTTCCACGATTTCCCATACATCTGCACCAAGACTTTGCAGATAAGCTTTTGTACGTACCTTCCAGAAGATCAGATTGCTTCCATTGAATAGAGGTGGCTTTATAGACATTACTCCTTCTTGACTGCCCATTGCGACGGATCTCCTTTAAGCGATCAAGCTTCTGCACAAGGACCTGCTCTGATACCAATTGTTGGGAAAAATACTGAGAGGGGGGGGTGAATCAGTATTTACTGCATATTCAAACTTTTACTTTTTCATTCCTTAAAACTCATACGCTACTTTGCTGAAGCCAAGTAGCGTATACACGCGGATATCCTTCATAAAACTCGCGTATACACAGAGATCTAATTATGCCATTAGTTCTTCACTTATATCATTCCATCATTCATTCATTAGATGTTCTATAAACAGTAAACATGTGCAGTAAGAACAGAATAAACCATCACACGAAGCATCACACATGAACACCAGGATTTTTAGGTGGAAACCCAAGTCGGGAGAAAACCACCGCTGCAGTTGCTCAGCCTTCAATATTTTATTATAGAGAAAATATCTTACAACATATGCATCACACATGAACACCAGATTTTTAGGTGGAAACCCACCATTGGAGAAACCACCGCCGTAAACAATGCCATGCCTTCAATATTTTATTATAGAGAAAACATCTTACAACATATGTGGTCACAGACGACTTTCAAAGACGTTGTGCACTCCACTCGCGTCGTTTACCAGCCTCTCTCCCCGAAGGGCTTCTAACCCTCACTCGTTTACCACCTCTCCCCAGAAGGGAGCTTCCAACCCCCGACTCGCTTTACCAAATTTCACTGAAGTTGAGCCATACCCCCTGACTGGCTACAACATGGAGACCACCTGGGACCCACGTGGCATCAATTTTCACAATCGATCCAAATCCACTTCCAAATAAACAACACTGCAGCCACATTTCATCATATTTTCATACTGGACCCTTTTCATACTTTTAAGCACAAACATACATCACCAGCAGATACATATCAACACAGATCAGATAGCAGAAACACAGTAGAACAGATTAGATATTTCATACCCCTTGCTTCAGCAAGCCCTTGTTTGCATACGCGCTTTCCCTTCACTGATGTCGCGTATATACGCGCTTCCGTCCATACAAACCAGCGTATACCTCATTGTATATTTTATTGCGCATACGCGCTTTCTCTTCGGCGAATCTGCGTATATACGCGCTTCCTCCTCGGCGAAGTAGCGTATAGATCTTTAAACATTACAGAGCAACATACTTCATCAGATCAGACATTCACCTCAGATTCAACCCTTTACTTCAGACAGATGTTCGCCTAGATGTTCGCCTCATCACAGATCTAAGCCTTCCATAATCAGATCTAGCAAATATACGAGCAATTCAGATCTAGATCTCCTTCTTCATCATTGGTGCATCATACATTCAGATTTATCATTCAAGTGTAACCCTTTCCATTCAGATATACTTCAGAGAGAAGTATTCATTCAAGCTCAGACATCTTGCACTCCCTCACTCCTCATTTGCACAATGAATTTCTTCTCCTTATATATGATTACCCTTTGTCAATACCATGAGCCCCTTTTCCAATACCATGGACCAAAACAATACCATAAGCCCAAAACTATCTGGACGGGGTCAATTAGGCGGATCATTACCCAATACAATGGGTCAATACCATGGTGGTTACCCCTGGTTTTGCACTTTTTGAGCGCTTTTTCCCATACGCGACTTGGCACGTTCTTTTCCGCGTGCATACGCGACTTCCCCTAGGCCAATCCGCGTATACCAAGAGACATATTCTTTTTCATCATACTTTGAGTACATTCTGAAATCCTTTCTTCATTGCCTTCTGTACACACTGTAGAAACATCATATTTCCTTTATCAGGAACATATTCTTTTCAAGCACAACTTCATCAAGTTGTCATCATCTTCATCAGGTGGGTTGCCTTTCAAGATCAACACACATTATATCATATCAGATTTACATCATTTACTAAGTCCATCAAGTCAAGCATAACTTCACCAGGTGGTTTGCCATCAAGGACAACACATGTCAATAGACGCATGTCTTCATCTCCATTAGTGGGTTGCCATCAAGGACAACACCTCCCCATCATATTTCCAACAGCTAGTAGTGATTTTATTCCTAATAAGGAGATTTATGGGTCTCCATACCCTCTTATTTATCAAACTAAGAATCAAAAACAAAAATTAATATTCCAACTAGCTTATAGCTAATTGGGAATATTACAGTCCTCCCCTCCCAAATGTTACTTGTCCTCAAGCAACTATAAAGGTGAGTGCTGAAAATATTCTCCTCCTTCCTTGGTGACACCTCCATGTTATAAGCTCCCTTCTTGAACCAAGTGTCTCCCAATCAATCCCTCCATAAAATGCTCCTCCCAAGTACTCATGAGATGCCAATGAATCACCTCATAAGGAAGCAAAAGATCCAATGTAGCAATCATTGTTTTCCCAATGTTCTCCTTGAAACATGAAGCATAAGAAACATGGAGAATCTCTCTCCCAATGGGCATATTCAACCATTGCATCCTTCCTCCAATAATTCCCATAATAAGAATAAGGACATCATCAATGTATGGGATCAAAACCAAGGATAAAAAATCTGCCATATGTAATACTCGAGGAGGATCATAGTCCCACATGTGGAACCAGCACAACATATCTCTTTTCTACCTTAGATAATGATATAATAAGTGCTTTCCCCGCCACTTACTTGCTGCCATAGTCTTCTCACATTCCTTGGGAAGGTGAGTGATGTTTGGTGCCTTTGGAGTACACCCTGAATGATATGTCATCTCCCTATATCCTCCTAGGGAGTGGCAATTATCAACATTGATTACAGCCCCAAGTTGACCATGAATTTTATAAGGAAGGATGCCCCTACTTGGAGTAATGGCCTGCATATGTATGGTAAAGGAATTCAAATATTCATCAATTAAAACATTATGCATAAAAACATGATCCTTACCATATACTTTGTTCACACTAATGGAATGGCTCATTGTTTGGTTCCAATTGATGATGTCAATCAGAGTTCAATTTAACGTCAACCCGGGAAGGTAAAATTAGAATTACTTATCTAAAATATATAGATCTAGAAAGATTTCTAATTTGTCCAAGATCTTAAAGTTTCCTTACAAGAACACATTCGTCAAGATCTCTTCCAACAATTAAACAAACGTAAATCTAACATTCGTCAAGATCCTAAGGTTCTCTTACAAGAACACATGAATTTCAGGATCTCCTCCAATATTAGAACATCTAACAAAAACTTAGAAGCTAAAATGAAACAAGCCTAAATCTAATAATTGTATGAGGTCTTACGATTCTCTTACAAGAACGCTTTCAAATAAGACTCTTCCAATATTAGAACATTTAACAAAAACTTGAAAGCTAAAATGAAATAAAAACATAAATTAAATTATACCTAAAATAAGTATGCAAGTGAGGCCATGGGGGCCCTCCATAACTCCACAAGCACACCACTTCAAAGGAGACTCAGATGTAGAGTAAAAATCAAAGTATGATTCTTTATTTCAAAATCTCCATTACAAACCAACTCTAAGATTACAACTCTAAGCTTCCAAGATTACATACTCCAAAATTCTAAGATTACAAAACTTACAAATGGAGGAGATTGTACTCCTATTTATACAATGGGATGAGTAACAAACTCATAATGATGATCCACTAATATCTCTTTAGTTCCATACATCTCTCAACCATCTAGACACATAACCCCCTTTTGTCCTTGATCTTCTCCATGAGGTTTATCTTATAAATTTCGAATTTGATCATTCAAGGCCACATAAAGGTGTATTGGAAGCTTCCTTGGCACCTACACATGTCACAAAAACAATCCACTTTCCATATATGAAGTAAAATATATTATTTTCAAATATTTAATCAAGAATTTCTCTTAAAAATGCTTAAAAATAAATAATATTTGAAAGATATAAATGAGACCCATTAATGGTGAACAATAGGGAAAATGAAGTGACATGGTGATGAATAATGAGTGATATAATGGAAGCATAGGTGAATAATGTATGGTAATGAGTGATATTTTTATGAAATTTTGAAGCCCAAACATACTCCCCAACTGAAGCTCTTGCATGTCCTCATGCAAGCTACTACAATGACTTATTTGATTTGATTCTTAGATGAGATTCCTTTTACAAGATGTTTGGTTCTTGTGTAACAACCATCTTTCAATCATGGACTTCCTTTTAACTTTGCACTGAATTACAAGATGTTTGGTTCTTGTGTAACAACCATCTGTCAATCATGGACTTCCTTTTAACTTTTCACATATTTTGATAACTTTTATTTTTGCAAAGCATTTACATCTTTGAATGATTCGTTCTTGTGTTACAATCATTATTTACTTTGTTGAGATCTCTTTTTAATGATTGGTTCTTGTGTTTACAATCATTATTTACTTTGTTGAGATCAATCATTTTAAGAAGTCATTTAAT
The DNA here is from genome assembly GCA_034641835.2 of Pinus albicaulis. Lineage (NCBI taxonomy): Eukaryota > Viridiplantae > Streptophyta > Pinopsida > Pinales > Pinaceae > Pinus > Pinus albicaulis. Next base: position 433,212,903 of record CM076583.1, read on the forward strand.
ATGCTCATCATTTTTAGGAAGTCATTTAATATGCTCATCATTTTGTAGTAGTTTTTATTATGGGAAGATTATGTGGGTTAAGCTGTAATATGAAGTGTGAAATTCCCCCCCAACTGATGGTTTTTGGCAATTTTTAATGAGAAAGGGAATAGTGAAATAGTGAAATATTTTCCAAATATCATCATTTTAGCATCTAAAAATAATTTCAAGATTAAAGGTTAGAAAACATCATACCTTAATTACCTACAGAAGTGGATGAATCATGCATGTTTAGCTGCTACAATTTTGATATGAAGCTTCTTCTACAAGTTGTGGATGAAAGATGTATTTGTATTGTTGTATCTGCTACTGGATCTTCTGCTGGACAGTCTGATGAATCTGATGATTCTGTTGAATATGGCTGAAAATTTATAAGTCTTGAAAGGTATACAAAATATAGAAGTTACATTCCCCCCCCCAGCCTTATTTATTGACTTGTCCTCAATTCATGACAAACTGAAAAAGAATGAAAGGAAATCTTATTCATCTGCTACAAAATATGGGTCTTCAAGTCTTCAACGGTTGATGGAAAAAATCTTACTATATGATTAAATGTGCTGGTGTCTAACATAGGAAGAAGTTGTTGGCTTAGTGGCCATTAATGAATGCCACTATTCAACACGAGAGCTCCCATCATTGATTCAAATGGGAGTCAAGATGCCTAACACATATTTGTAGGTATGAATATGTTGAGATTGCAACAAGATGATGAGCTTAGTGGAAAGGAGTCGCCTTCACTAAGTGGGCCCGCAAGCTATTTTTGGCGCAAAGTCTACTTTTAGACTATGTATATTTTTAGACATATGGATCATGTTCTATGAGTTGTAGGATGCTATTTGTGGATGGTTGGTCAAGTTGGAAAAAATAGATGGACTTCTATTTTTAGACATATTGGGCGGAATCTATTTTTAGATTGCCAGTCTAAAAATAGATATGTCAAATATTATTAGCTTTTAATAATATTTAGACTCTAAACATTATCTTATTCTCTTGGAGCACTTCAGTTAAGTGCACAGATGTGGCACAGGAGCTGACAGAAGGAATTATGCTATTCTTGAGGGTTATGTGGAGCTATTGCATGGATACTTCAGTTAGAACTCATGTGACAGAGTTTGGTGGAGTTGATTGAGGAAGTTAGTGGAGTTGTATTCAGTTTAACTAATCTAAACATAGTTGAGCTATTTGTATCTAGTTTAACTGATTCATACAATTAGTGAGAGTGGTGCGAATTAATTATTAATTAATTCACTAATTATAAACTCATTAATCAACTAAAGAATGCATCAGTTAACTTCAGTGCATGGACAGTTTCAGTGGAGACTAGTGCAGAAATAGGTGAAAGAGCAAGTTAACTATCAGTTGTGACTATACTGTTGCTATTTGCAACACACAGATAGGTGGAGAAGCCCATGAGGATTGCGCAGTACAAGCCAGGTGGTTTATCTATTTAATGAAGCCATCCCATAGCATTGATTACACAATAGAGGCTGGCTATCAAGTGGAAAAAGATTGGAGCATGTGTTTTGCTAGATCTAGCTTGATAGTGTGTAGCAATTGGAGGTGGTGCTGAGAGCTTGTGAGGAGCTTTGTACTATGATTGTTACATGATCTCCATGACATATAATATACAGATAGTTGGGGTTTTCAGCTTTAAGCTTTCCCATTAAATACCGTGTTCATATGTGTGATTGTTTGTGGTTTTAATGTATGCATGCAATTGATTTTATTTCCGCATGTGATGATCAATGGTAGAAGAGATTCTGTATTATGAATGAAGCTAAAATAGTGTGTGATCAGGAGAATCTCGGTGAATAATATATCAGTTATTCAAATTTCTACATGGTATCAGAGCGATATTGATCATTGGAGCAATTGCAAAACATTGAAGCGGTTGAGTTTTGTGTTGGTGGAATTCGAATTTGCAGCAGTGTTTTCTTGGTGTCGAAGTTGAGATGTCTTTCAACGGATTGCGATTGGAGTATGCCCTTGAGGGCAGCTCGAATTATATTGCATGGAAGGACAGGATGGAGGCGGTGCTGGATGACAATGGGTTGAAGGAGTTCATAGATGCAGAAATTCCAAAGCCTACTTCTAGTGATGTTGCCGTACTTGACGCATGGCAAAAGAAGACAGCAAAGTGTCGAAAGATTCTGTTGAAGGGCATGAAGGATCACATAGTGTCCAGCCTTGATGGTAAGGCTTCTCCATTCTTGATGTGGAAAGCTTTGACAAATTTATTTCAAAGCAAAAGCGACCAGAGGAAGTTGGCACTCAAGGATAAACTCAGGAACATAAAAATGGAGAAAGGCGACAGTATGCCCAAGTACCTCATGAAGTTCATCCAATGCAAGGATGAACTGGGAAGTGTGGGGGTTACTTTTGATGATGAAGACTTGGTGAGCTTGGCTCTCCTTGGGCTTCCAAAGAGTTGGCATTCCTATCAAGACTCTGTCAATGGTTGGGAGAAATTGCCAGGATGGGAGCGACTTTGGTCGGATCTTGTGCAAGAGGAGATAAGGCGGAGTACCAGGGACGGATCTTCATCAAAGAACTCTGATGAAGAGAATTTAACTTTGGCTGCCAAAACAAAGAAGGGGAAGAGCAAGAAAGCTTTTCAATCCGGTGCGAAATGCAAGAAGCAGGACATGTCCAAGGTGAAGTGCTTTCATTGTCACTGACACGGACATTACGCCACTAGTTTTCCACAGAAGAAGAAAAATATGCAGGATGTTGGGACTGCAGCTGGAGAGGCCTTATCCTCGCAGTTTGAGCTGGATTTTTCGCTGATCGCATGCTTGGTCTCAAGTGTGATGGGTTTAGTGTGGTTTCTTGACAGTGGTGCGTCTTTTCACATGACAGGAGATCAAGATTTGTTTACTGATCTGAATGAGAAATATCTTGGAGTGCACATCGAGATGGGCGATGATGGTTGATACAGTGCGACCAGTATTGGTACCATTTCCTTTGAGAGGGAGTCTGGTAAACCCTTCTTATTGAAGGAAGTGACGCATGTTCCAGGATTGAAGAAGAATCTTATCTCTGTGGCGATGTTAGAAGACAAGGGATATGATGTTGTCTTTAGCGAGGGAAAGACTTTCCTGCGCAGTAAGGCAACTGGTGAGACCCAGAGAATAGGGGTTCGAGTTAAGAACCTTTATCAATTTCAGGTAGATGGTTGCGTAGAAATGGCAGGCAAGGCAGAAGGAGTGGTGAGCCGGGATGATGGCGAGTTGTGGCACTGGAGATTGGGCCACCTTCACCATGGAGCTTTGAAGATACTGCAGCAGATTTCTACTGGGCTTCCTAAAGGCACTCTTGCGCAGTCAGATCAGTGCAAGGGGTGTACCTTTCACGAGAAGGATAGTTGTGCCACGACGATCCTTGAGAGAATTCATATAGACGTGTGTGGACCTTTCTCAACAACTTCGACAACAAAGCACATGTATTATGTGATATTTTTTGATGATTTTTCTCATAAGTGCTGGATCTTCTTCATGCAGAAGAAGAGCGAGACATACTCAAATTTCTATGAGTTCAAGGCACTGGTTGAGAAAGAATCAAGGAAGCAGGTGAAGGCTCTTAGGAGCGACAATGGTGGTGAATTCATCTCTGGCAAATTCAAGGACTTTTGACTTTTGCAGTGCAGAAGGAATTCGAAGAGAGCTCATAACACCTCATAACCCACAACAGAACGGGGTTTCTAAGCGGAAGAACAGAACGATCGTGGGTGCTGCATGGGCGATGTTGCATGATCAGGGCCTACCCATTCACTTATGGGAAGAGGCATGCAATACTTCAATATATGTGAAGAACCGTTGTCCTCACAGGATACTTGGCATGAGTACACTCGAGGAGGTGTTTTCTAGTAAGAGGCCTGATATTTCCCATTTGAGGATTTTTGGTTCATCTGTTTACATTCATGTGATGAAGGATGCCAGGAAGAAGCTGGAGCTGACTTCGGAAGATGGGATATTTTGTGGGGTACACTGATACACCCCACAACTATCGTGTGTATTTTCCACACAGTCGCAAGACTGTTGTGCGACGGGATATCACATTTCATGAGGAGAAATCGATGAAGTGTTCGCTTGAGAGGGAGCCACACTTGCATGCAGATGAGGAGCTATTAGTTCCTAAGGATGAGCCTCAGGATGTGGATCAGCCACAAGAGGAGGTTCATGGAGTGGAAGAGACCACTTAGGTAGCGCCAACCATTAGAGGGTGGAAGCGCACTACAGAAGCTGAGCAACTGGCTCAAGATGTAGAGAAGGTTGTAGGAGCACCTACATCATAGCACAGACAGAGACAGTCACCTGACCGGTATACTGGATACATGGCTCTTATGAGCAAGTGTATCGTGACAGAGCCATCCTCTTTCGAGGAATCTGTGGAGGACCCCGCATGGGTAGATGCCATGGTGGAAGAGTATGATTTGATTGTCAGAAATAGTGCATGGGAGATTGCCTCGAGGCCGGAGGGGAAATCAGTGGTGGGTTCGAGATGGATCTACAAAGTGAAGCAGGAAGCTGACGGGAGTGTGGAGAAGTATAAGGCAAGAGTTTTTGCCGGAGGCTTTTCACAGATTGAGGGGATCGATTATGAGGAGACCTTTGCACCTGTCACAAGGTATTCTTCCATATGGACGATTCTTGCTCTCTCAGCGCAGATGAGGTGGCACATTCATCAGATGGATGTGAATACTGCGTTCCTCAATGGAGTCATTGAGGAGGAGGTGTACATAGAGTAGCCCAAAGGTTTCGAGATCTTCAACAGCGAGTCGCATGTGTGCAGGCTCAAGAGAGCGCTGTATGGGTTGAAACAAGCACCTCATGCTTGGTACACATGGATAGACAGTTATTTCACCAGACTTGGATTCTCCAAGAGTGAGGTGGATCCTAACCTATACCAGATTGTGGTGGAGGGTAAGTTGGTGATCATTGTACTTTATGTAGATGATTTGATTTTGACAGGTGATGAACTGTTGATACACTCATGTGAGGCTAATATTGCAAAGGAGTTTGAGATGAAGGACTTGGGCCTCCTTCATTATTTCCTGGGATTGGAAATTTGGCAGCGTAGTGGTTGACTGTTTGTTTCTCAGGGTAAGTATGCCTGGGAGATACTGGAGAAGTTCAACATGTATGGCTGCAAGCCTGTTGATACTCCTCTTCCTGGTGGATGGAGGAAGGAGGATGCTACTTCGGCGGAGGTAGTGGATGCCACTGTTTATCGACAGTTGGTGGGGTCGCTTATGTATCTAGTCAATACACAACCCGACATATGCTATGCTATTAACCAGCTTTCACAAGCTATGGTTAAGCCAACCAAGCTCTTCTGGAAGGTAGGCAAGCATGTATTGAGATATCTCAGAGGCACATACCTCAGAGGCACATCGGGATATGGATTATGGTACAGACAATCGGATGAGGTGAGGCTATGTGGCTTCACGGATGTAGATTGGGCAGGGAGCCCAACAGACAGAAAGAGCACATCTAGAGGGATTTTTAGTATCGGGTCGATAGCAGTTTCTTTGTACAGCAGGAAGCAGAGATCCATGGCACTCATTTCAGCAGAGGCCGAGTATATGGCAGCAAGTTTGGCTGCATGCGAGGCTATATAGATGAGGAAGATCCTGGTCGGGTTGTTCGGTTCATGCTTGGATCCTACTGTGATTTATTATGATAATCAGAGTTGCATCAAACTCTCGATTAATCTAGTATTTCATGATAGATATAAACACATTGACATTCAGTATCATCATATCAGAGATTGTGTGCAGCGGAAGATCATGTTACTTTCATACATTCCCACGGAGGATCAAGATGTTGATATCTTAACGAAGGCACTCACCAGGAGAAAATTTGAATACCACAGAGGTAGGATAGGGGTTGCAGATAATCCTTATCTTGTTGAGAGGGAGTGTTGAGATTGCAACAAGATTATGAGCTTAATGGAAAGGAGTCGCTTCACTAATGTCTGTGCTATTTTGGCGCAAAGTCTATTTTAGATTATGTCTATTTCTAGACATATGGTTCATGTTCTTATAAGCTGCAGTTCACTATTTGTGGATGGTTGGTCAAGTCAGAAAAATATATGGATCATTTTTAGACATATTGCTAATCTATTTTTTGAACGTTACCTAAAAAATAGATATGTCAAATATTATTAGCTCTTAATAATATTTAGACTCTAAACATCTATTCTCTTGAGCATCAGCTATGTGGCGATGTGGCACAAAGATTGTATTTGGTTGAATTACGCTATTCTAGGTTATGTGGAGCTATTGCATGGATACTTTAGTTAGAACTCATGTGACAGAGCTTGGTGGAGTTGATTGAGGAGTTAATGGAGTTGTGTTCAGTTTAACTAATCTAAACATAGTTGAGCTATCTGTATTCAGTTTAACTAATTGATACAATTAGTGAGAGTGGTGTGAATTAATTATTAATTAATTCACTAATTATAAACTCATTAATCAACTAAATAATGCATCAGTTAACTTTAGTGGATGGACAGTTTCAGTGGAGACCAGTGCAGAAATGGGTGAAAGAGTAGGTTAAATATCAATTGTGACTATACAGTTGCTATTTGCAACACACAGATAGGTGGAGAAGCCCATGAGGATTTTGCAGTACAAGCTAGGTGGTTTATCTATTTAATGAAGCCATCCCATAGCATTGATTATGCAATAGAGGCTGGCTATCAAGTGGCAAGAGATTGGAGCATGCATTTTGCTAGATCTAGCTTGATAGTGTGTAGCAATTGGAGGTGGTGCTGAGAGCTTGTGAGGAGCTTTGTACTATGATTGTTACATGATCTCCATGCCATATAATATACAGATTGTTGGGGTTTTCAGCTTTAAGCTTTCCCATTAAATACTGTGTTAATATGTGTGAATTTTTATGGTTTTAATGTGTGCATGCAATTGATTTTATTTTCGCAAGTAATGATCAATGGTAGAAGAGATTCTGTATTGTGCATGAAGTTAAAATAGTGTGTGATCAGGAGAATCTCTGAATAATATATCATTTGTCCAAATTTCAGCAGAAAGTTTGTTGTACGACACATAGTAAGATCCAACGAACAAGGGATATTAATTTACTTCCATTGTTCTTTGACAAGAGTACTTGCCATTAAGGCATGCAAGCCTCTAGGTGTTTTTACAAAGATAATTAGACTCTAGGACTTTGACTCAGTGATATACATAGAAGCATGGTTTTATTGGCGGAAATAAAAGGGAAAGGAAATGACAAGGAAAATGAGAATGACAATAAGTGAGCTTCTTGTAAGTGAGCTTCTTGGTTTTATTTTGTGGGTTAGGGGTGAATGAAAAGAAGTAGATTTGACTGCATGATTGAAACTTGCTAGGAAAAAGAGATTTTGGCTTGCATTGAGGACTCATTGGGATTTACAATTTTACAAAGGGAAGAAAAGACTGGTTGTAATGAATATGGACTTATTCACATGATTCATCATAAAATTGATCTGTTGGAAGTCCAACTGTCGACAAATTAGACTCCTTGAATGATCATCTGATTAACGTAAACCTGCAAAAACTTGGCATTCACAAAACATAAATATATCCAAGCAAAAGTGATCAATTTCTACTTGGTTTGTTTATGCAAAAATTAAACACCAATGAAACAGATTTAAATAAAATCAAATGTATAAGTTAGCCCAATTCTATGATTTTTTTACAAATCCATTTTAAAATATGAAATCAGTATAATTAATTCCCTTCTTATGTAACTTTTGTAAATAAAATTCAATTTTGTTGCAATTATGCAAATCCCGAACATAGTCGAAATTGTTTCATGATTTGTGTCTATGATATCAAATTTCACATGTCATCATTGATCTTGTGTTTGCCAAAATTTGCATAATTTAAAAATTACAAGATGTTAATACAGATGCGTCAAATAAAAATAAAAATAAAAATTCATGAAGAAAACTAGTTGTTACTCCTTGTTGAAAGTTTCACCGTGTCGTGATTTTTTGTGCTTTGCCCATCTGGTTGTTATCTATACATTCAGCAACTCATCCCTGGTTCTTTCCTGCATTGTCTTTTGTAAGATCCTCACTGTTATTTCTGAGGGAACAATCTTTTCGTTCATTTTGTTGATCAACTATTTCGTTCCTCCTCCGTTTACCAGCCATAACCTGTTGTTTCAGCTCAAAATAAATTAGCATTCAATTTTCTGCATACCAAATACACGACCTTCATAACTCAAGGCATATATGATTATATACCATAACATCACCAACCCACAACGTTACACATGAACACATATCAATTTTTTTTTTTTTTGAATGCTTGAATGGAGCGCACATACAAAGTCAATGCATATGCATATGAACCAATTTATATTTAATATGTGAACGATTGTATGAAAGTGATTGTAAAAACAAAATTCCAACCTGCAATAAAATAGCCATGAAAGAAGTTACCAATGGTATCATGTCATTTTTGACCTTCAAAGACTTTTAAACACACCAAATAGAATGCATAAGGATATTTGAATTTCAACGCACCAAATTTCACTTATGTTGTGAGCAGAGAAGGGCGTTTTTTTTTCAAGGAAATAAAGTTCAAAGGTTTGCCTCGATTCTTGGTACCATAAAATTTTCTGGTGGCACCAAAATATTTACTTCAAAAGCCCGTTATCATGGCATGATGAGTTTGTAGTCCGGTGCATGAGTTTGCACAGTGTCATGTTCGGCGCAGAGTCACGGAGTCAAACAATGCGGAGGTGGCATGGAACAGGTCGAGACTACGCTGTCAATAGATATTATTCCACAAAATCTGCAGATTATCGCTCTCTTCCCAAATAGCTGCACTCAAGAATCCCGTGAGGAGAGGAGAAGTGGAAACATCACCATGGCAGAAGGGGGCGTTGAAAGCATAATATGCTGATCGATTATTTTTAGAAATGGTGTGCTTGATACGTCCTCAATGTTCCATGGAAGCACATTCAAATCTAACCAGGAATTGTCACCAATTTTACTCTCGATTTTCAATTTCTGTATAAGAGATTTTCTATGCATTAATTTAAAAAAAAAAAACCTTTTTTTCTTCACGCTGTCACCAAAACAGGGTCCCAAAGAACCGCTATTTCCCCTCAAACCGTTAAGACTCCAAGGAAACGATTTCTAGGTTATGTAATTCATTCAATTTCGGAAAAAACCCATGTCTTCGTTTTTTTAAATTTTCCTTGGTTCGATCAGAAACTGCTTTTAAAAATTAACATTTTTGTAGAGGTTGCGTTTCTCTGTTGCCTAATGATTGGATACAGTTTGGGGTATTCATATTAAGCACTTGCTCACTGTATTTCTGGTCGATTCACCATGAAGTCCATGAAATCAATGAAATATCTGTAGCATTGCAGCACTGTAATATGGGCAGTGTCTAACTGATATCGGTCGACGCGGATTGTTATTAAAGCAAATATGCTCTTGCATCATATTTTTCAATAGAAACAATGGCCTCGGGTGGTTTTATCAGCGTTCATGGTCAACAAGATTCTGTACAGTCTGCAATGGTTTTAATGGCCCTTTTTTTCTATTCTTGTAGCTTTTAAAAGCATTATAATTCAATAAAGAGCCAAGTGTTTCTTAAAAAATGTTTCAATTGTCTATAGATGTCTCAGTAGCAGTTCTTGCTGAAAATCCCTTCATTTATCCCTTGCTCTTCAAATTGACAGGATTATTACTTGTTTTCCTTTGCATTTAAGTTGTCAATTTTTTTATTCGCATCACATGCCATGCCAATTGCAGTTTCGTAATCATATTTCAAGTTATCCTTCATTTTGCATTAATCTAAGGTTCAAGGTTCGACCGCAGAGAGACAATGGAAAAGAAATGTTTCCTCTTTTTGAGCCAGACTAGTTTTTAATTTCAATTTCTAGTTTTCTGTCCTATTCTAGTGCCTTTTCATTTCCTTCATTTTCAAAGAATTGAATATTTTCATTCAGTTACTAAACTATCCAAGTCTTAATACAACTTATCAAGTAGATTGAATTGAAGTTCTGAGTGAAATCACTCATTAGGAAGGAGCTTTAATTTCAAATGTGCATGTTCCAAAATTGAACACACTTCAAGCCAATGCACCAGTGTTCATGTTTTGATAGATTATTGTAGAAAAAAATATGCAATGAACCCAATTTTCAAAACTTATGATCTTAAGACCCTGATGATGCTTGTTCAAGAAAAATTTCTGAAAAATTTCAAAGTTCAAGTTTTGGAATTTTAGACATTCCTATGCTGAAAGAATTTATATCTTTGTTAGAATAACAAGTTTACAAAGGATCGACCTTCCATATAGCATCTAGAAGTCCCTTGCATTGTCAATCTGCCAATATGCAAGCATGAAAACCGAAAAAGTGGTTCCTGGAATTCAATTTGATAGCTTAATATAGTCATGTGGTTGCAATTTCTTATAATCGATAGAATGCACGCATCAATTTTCAGCGAGAGTATTTTTATTTGAAATAAATTTATAGATTTTTTGATCTTCCTGATCTCACGTGGCACAGGAAGAGAGCATACTAATCTCTTGATTTATTTTTATTTATGCAGGTTAGCGTGGATGGAAAATAAACATAATAAAGTTTTGCGACAAAACCTCTCATTTATCTATACTCTTTCTGCAATGTCACGGGGGCGTTTAGACTCTCGGAAGACAAGGCTTTCCGATAATCAAGCTCCTGGCTTACCCATGATATAGAAACAAGACATAGAAATGCGATGATGAAGCAACTCTTTTAGTTTATTCATGATGAATTTTTTATTTATTTGAAAATAAGACTGAAAACTTCTAATGAGAATGACTTCTAATGACTTCTAATGATTTCTAATGAGATCTCATTTTTATTTTTCTAATCTATTCTACCTAACTTTCTTGAAAGATTTATTTATTTCCTAGGTAAAAGAATGCTTCCAGTGAATCCATCTACAGACTAAAAATTCAAACATGCTCACATCAAGATTTAAAATTTTTACCTGATTGTTTGCAAGGATGTGAGTAACCTGTCTTATTTTTGGAGTTGGTGCAAGGTTCTTTTGAAACCAATCTTCATTATTTTTCTTGATCTCCAAGAAGTACCTGTTTATCATCTTCAAATTCTTCATCCGTAGATGGATTAGTGAGAAATGGGAGGTTTAAAATAAAAACTGAGTTTAAATTAACTATGTGAGAAAATAAAAAAAATGCTCCAAACTTTGAACTTCCTTTATGAACCTGCTGTCACCAAGTTCCACAAATTAGTCCATAAAAACAAATGCATAAAATAATTACTAAATCCTTATAGTTGCACTTCCTCAGCAATGGCACCAAAATGTTTGGTTCCAATTGATGATGTCAATTAGAGTTCAATTTAATGTCAACCCTGGAAGGTAAACTTAGAAGTACTTATCTAAAATATATAGATCTAGAAATATTTCTAATTTTTCCGAGATCTTAAAGTTCCCTTACAAGAACACATTCATCAATATCTCTTCCAACAATTAAACAAACATAAATCTAACATTCGTCAAGATCCTAAGGTTCTCTTACAAGAACTCATGAATTTTAGGATCTCCTCCAATATTAGAACATCTAACAAAAACTTAGAAGCTGAAATAAAACAAACCTAAATATAATAATTGTATGAGGTCTTACGGTTCTCTTACAAGAACACTTTCAAATAAGACTCATCCAATATTAGAACATTTAACAAAAACTTGAAAGCTAAAATGAAATAAAAACATAAATTAAATTATACCTAAAATAAGTATGCAAGTGAGGCCATGGGGGCCCTCCATAACTCCACAAGCACACCACTTCAAATAAGACTTAGATGTAGAGGAAAAATCAAAGTATGATTCTTTACTTCAAAATCTCCATTACAAACCAACTCTAAGATTACAACTCTAAGCTTCTAAGATTACATACTCCAAAATTCTAAGATTACAAAACTTACAAATAGAGGAGATTGTACTCCTATTTATATAATGGGATGAGTAACAAACTCATAATGATGATCCACTAATATCTCTTTAGTTCCATAAATCTCTCAACCATCTAGACACATAACCCCCTTTTCTCCTTGATCTTCCCCATGAGGTTTATCTTATAAAATTTGAATTTGATCATTCAAGGCCACATAAAGGTGTCTTGGAAGCTTCCTTGGCACCTACACATGTCACAAAAACAATCCACTTTCCATATATGAAGTAAAATATATTATTTTCTAATATTTAATCAAGAATTTCTCTTAAAAATGCTTAAAAATAAATAATATTTGGAAGATATAAATGAGACCCATTAATGGTGAACAATAAGGAAAATGAAGTGACATGGTGGTGAATAATGAGTGATATAATGGAAGCGTAGGTGAAAAATGTATGGTAATGAGTGATATTTGTATGACATTTTGAAGCCCAAACACTCATAGATAGATCCCATCTCATTCCCAAAGAGGAAAGAGGTGGTTGTGATAACTCCATGAAAGAGTTATGTCTCTCATCCATCTCCACATGATCCATGTGTCTCCTCAAATGCTAATATATCTCCTCTTCAAAGCCTTCCCAAGTAAACCCCTCTATGATGGTATGGTATGCTCTCATGGAATAAGTGTGGCTAAAGAGAAAATCTTCTTGTGCTTCCTGTATTATCTTCTCCTTGACCTTGGATGCTCTATATAAGAATATCCTACTCTCATAGTAGATGACCCCATACCTTGTTGAATATCCCTCCTCAGTAGCTGGTCATCAAGTATCATGCAAGTAAAAATATCCTTGGAATAATCCACCAACAGCTGGGATTTCCAATAAGGATCTGTCCTCCATAGCGACATTGTTGATGATCTCTCATGTAAAACATATGTCATGTGGTTTCCACCTTCTTTGACATCTCCCATGCCAAAGTCACATATTGCGATGTTGCTATCCTCCCTCTTTTGCTCCTTTCTTAGCGCAAGATTTGAGGTGAGAGTGGGTAATTATGATGTTGGGAGAATGTCTCCCTACTCCTTGAGTCTACCCAAGACTCTCCGCATTGTACCATGACCTCCCAATGTTCCCACTCCTCCTAGATCTGTGAGTGGTTAAACATGTTGTGAGACATTTCTCACCAACTCCTGATCGGGTGGTTTTCCACTAAACGGTAATGTCTAATGGAACAAAGTCATCTGCATACATGATGGGACTGTTAGGTCCTTGCTTCCACTGCGAAAATGCATGATGTGTGCATGCCCCTAATCATCTAATTTTTTTCCACTCTTTCTGTCCACCTATTCCATCTACAAAGTCTCCCAATCTGTGGTGACCTTCCGCAAAGTAATCAACCACTGCGCACCCAATATCACATTGGTGTTAGGTATGTCAACCACAAATAAGTGATCAGTAAATGTATATGTCCCCATGGTGACAGATAAATATGGAACATAATGCATGAACTGCATATTTCTAGCTCCTGGGACCAAAACTGAAAATCCCTTAAAACCATCAGTGGGTATTTCCCTCCTTTGTACTAGTTAGGCATCAATAAAGTTGTGAGTGGCCCCACTATCAATCAAAACTGAAACCCTTTGATCCTGAATGGAACCTAGAACCCTCAAGGTTGAGTACTTGGGTACTCCTCTCAATGATGCAAGGGCCCCTCCAATCGGAGAAAATGCTCCATTCCCACCGCCTGGTGGTGGTGGATCCTCTCCTGCTATCCCAACGCTGTGACCTCCTTCTGGTTATTCTTCTTCCTCCTCCTCATCATCTAAAAAGACCTCTATATAGTGTGCCTTCCCTGTTGCACATCTATGTTCGGGTGCCCATGATTCTTGGCATGTGAAGCAAAGCTTCCTTCCCCTCAAGTCTCTTCAGACATCATCACTAAGAGGTACTTTATTTTGGCTCTCCTTGGAAAGAGGAGCCTTCTCATATTTTCCCTTTGATGGGAAATTGAGCTTTTGCTGAAATGTTGCCTTTTCTTTTGGCAAGACATCTTGTAGATCTCTAGCCCTTACAATGGAAACTTGAAGGGTAGTGGGTTTGGTAGATTTCACCAACCCATGTAGAGGTTCTGCTAGCCCATCAATAAACATATAGACCCTCCTTGCTGGAAATAAATCAGGAACAATAACAGAAAGTTTTAAAAATTCAGAAATATAATTTTCTAGATTACCTGATTGTTTGAGCTTAGTTGGCCCCATGAAATGTGCCTCTGGGTCTCTTCGATCAAACCTCTCCACCAACCTCCTTTTGAACTCTAAATATGCAGTCACATTGGCATGACCCAATGTAGAAAGTCCATGAAACCACCAATCATGTGCTTCACCCTCATGGTCTAGCATTGCTATTTTGATGGGCTCCATCTTCGGTACTTGGTTCAGTTGGAATTAGATGTCTATCTTCCCTACCCATGATTTGGCAGTGCATTTTGATGACCCATCAAAATTTTGTAAGAAAAATATACCCATAGTTCGGTGTAGATCATGATTATGTATGAATCCTCCACCTCTATTTTGATGTCATGGTCTCCTATTGTCCTTGATTTGACAGAACTCTTGAAAGCTCAAATATTCCTTGAATCTCTGAGATTGAGACTCATATTCAAGAAAATAGTCTTCAAGAGTTTCTTGTTCTCGAAACCCTCCATTTCCCATTGCTAAAAATTTAGGCATTGTAGAGTGTTGGGTAATTTGTTGCTTCACTGGTTGATCATTCCAGTGATGAGAAATGTCGGAGCCTTCTCCATGTAGAAGCCCTTTAGGGTATTCTTTGTGTCTATCCATCCTCATCTCCTTTATTTCTCTTGTAATGTATTGCATAGTTTGAAGAAGAATCTTATGAAACTCCTTCTCCTCATCTTCTCCTGATAAAGGGGTTTTTCCCTTGTATTCTTTATCATATGTATAATCATACCTCTGGTTTCTTCTGAGATACCTCTTTTTTCTATATGTGAGAGGATCTCCTTCCTCTGATGACATATTGGCTTAAAATGCACAGGCTGAGCCAAGATTATGCTCTAATACCACTATAATATTCCCAAATGGGAAAAGCAATAATACAAGACATAACAATGGAAAGTAGTAGTGAAGATAATTGCATAAACATGAGAGACCAATATGGAGCCATTTTATTAGTCATATCAATAGCAAAATAGTGCAATACAATGAGACACAAATCATACAACATGAACCAACAAGCCTCCATTAGATAAACCCTCACAAGAATGAGGTGTTGCTATTAGGAAAAATGTCGGAGAGCTGATACAACGAAGTTATAAAGATCACAGCTACAACATATGAATATACAGTAATAGAAAATGGCTGATACATGCCTCAAAATATGTTGTACATAAATATCAAGGCTCTATAACAACCTCCCAAAATAACCCAAGAGGGTGTCCAAAAATACACCAATATACAAGAGGTGAACCAAAGCCATAGGGCTGAAGATTCATTGCAAACAAATAACTAGAAAGGTGTGGCTGATCTGATGTAGCATAGAATGAAGCCTCCTCCAATAGACTCTCCAGATGAAAGGATGATACCTTCACTGGAAAACCTTCTCCGTAAAAGGTGTGCTAAAACCACCCCTGCAACTCCTCCCTAAAATAACGCAGTCCAAGACTGAAACTGCGCTGTAGGGGCAAATAATAGTGTGGCCTGGTGCCAAATGTTGCAATAAGGCTTAAGGGCCTTCTTTAATAGCCTCCCAATGGAAGGAAACCTTCCTCCATTGAAATCTAGCTCAGAAATCACCCAAATAAACTCTCCAATGCTGCACCCTACAACAAAGCACAACCCTCTGCAGAAACTGCACTGTAGAAGAAATATGGAGCTTGGCTTGATGCAGGAATGTGGAAATATAGTGCATAAAATTCTCCTGAGTGTGCACTCAAAGTCCCCCGAGGATGAAGGTGGGATTCCCGCTCGAGCACACCCTGTGCTAAACAACACTATAGTCTTAGCTAAACAACTGAAGAGAGCAAACAATCATACAAACCATACCAAAATAATAATAAACAACATACCCATAATGGCTACCATCCCCTTCCTTATATGCCTGGTGAGTTTCCTCACCTTGGGCCCCACTCATTAAATCCACTACTTCCATGCATGGAGTCTCCCTCCAAAACTGCGTTGTCCCATAATGAATGCCACTCCTTCCATACTAGCGTTGTTGATTTGGTCAAGGTTGACCTAGTCTACATGCTCCAACCCCTTTTCACACATAAGGGTGCTTCATTAAGCCACTAAAATGATCTCCATTCACATTAGCAGTGATTTTATTCCTACTAAGGAGATTTATGGGTCTCCATACCTTCTTATTCATCAAACTAAGAAGCAAAAACAAAAATTAATATTCCAACTAGCTTATAACTAATTGGGAATATTACAGGTTGAAATATATGCCACCATATCATGTAGTTTGAACCTAAATCCAACCTTACCATATGGTTTAAATTTGAACCTTGGAGTTGGAGAGGGTCCACCAGAGGGTGCATATGACGGCCCCTGGCTGCACCACGTGTCAGCCTATGGTTGGCTACCCATCCATATATAAAAAAAATCGAATTCAACCTTAGGAGACAAAACTTTAAAAAATTTCACCTTCAAACCCTGACTGATGAATTATGTGGTGACACTTGTTACAGTGTGAACGGGAAAAATGGGGGAAACCCAAATTTATAGCCTTTGACCCTGTTTGACTATTTTTTTTGAAAATTTGCCGGTTCTGAATGATGGTTAGTGGGCTCTAACTTCCTCATACGGACTCCGTTTTGAGTGAAACTAATTGCATCAGATTCTTGGTGATGGGCCGGATCCATTTGATCTAGTTTCGTGAAATTCTGATCACTTTGAATTTTTAGAAAATTTTTGCCCCTAATCCAGATTTCGATCACTACATCTCTACTTATTTATCTCTCTATCTCACCCCCCGCCAACACACATGATTTCTCCCTCCATATATATATATATATATATATATATCCCTCTCTCTATCTCTCTCTTCTTCCCTCAACCTTCCATCTATATATCTATCTTTCTCTGTATCTCTTTTATCTCTCTATATCACCCCAAAAACATACACACTCTTTCTCCATATTGATCTATCACTCCCTCCCTCTTCCTCTCCCTCTCTCTATCTCTCTTCCCCTCCTCTCCCTCTCTCCCCTCTTCTACATCTCTTCCCTCCTTCTCTCCTCTCTCCCTCTCTCCATCTCTGTTATCACTCACTCTCTCTCTCCCCACCTTTCTATATCTATGTCTTTCTTCTTACTGCCCTCTTTTTCTCCTTTCCTCTCTCCTTCTCCTTCTCTCTCTCTCTCTCGCCTCCCTCTATCTCTCCCCTAATATCTCTATCTTTGTCTCTCTCTCCTCCCTCCAACTCTATCACTATATCTCCTTATCTCTGCATGTTCTCTCTATATCTCCTTATTTATCTCTCTATCTCACCCCAAACATATTCACTCTCTCTCCATCTCTCCCTTGCCACTCCCTCTCTATATTTTTCCACTTTATTCTCTCTATGTGATTCTTCTTCCCTCCCTCTCTTTCCTCCCAAATCCATTTCTCTATCCCTCCCTCTATCCTCCTCTCTCTCAATTCCTCTCTCATTATTCCCCTCTCTCCCTTTCTCTCCCTTCCTCTCACTCCCTCTATATCTCCACCTCTATTACTCTATGTTTGTTCTCCCTTCCCATATATATCTAGAGTTAATATATATCATGATATATTAATATATATTATAATATAAAAAAAATTAATATTATAATATATTAATATTAATATTAGATTTAATGATATTTTTTACATGGCATGATAGCAATTTTTTCAAATATTAAAAGTTTAATGTAGAAATATTTGTCTTTAGAGATTTTAATATGTCCATAAGATATGGTTTTCTTTTTAAATATTCATTTTACAAATACTTAAATAAAAGAAATATTAAAAGTTTTTGGAGCAAGATTTTTAATTCTTTGTGTTGAATTAACATTTTTACTTTATTTTACGAAATGCTATTGAATTTAGTAAAGACTAAAGATGTTTAAAATTCTACCCGATTTGGAGTTTTAATGTGGTAATTTTTTTTTTGTGTAAAGTAAATTTATGATCTATTCAAATTCAACGTATATGATAAAATAACTATTAAATGCATAAGATAATTGTATTGTAGCTTTTTTTATCATATACGTTGAAATTGAATAACTATATAAATTATTTAAATTAATTAATTTTAATTTTAATTTTTTTAATTTTTTTATTTTGGCCAACATAAGTTAAATTTCAACTTTGATAATGGATGAACACAGTTACATAGTTACACATCATACTGGGCTGTAGAATGCGTCTCTAGGTGCAATGATTACATTAGTAATTATTGATGATTAAATTAAAATTATAGAAACTTTATTTCTAAAGAAACATGTCTTCTATAACTAAAATATAAAATCAGTATAATATTATTATATCATAATTAAAGTATTACATTTTATTTATAATATTATAGATCATTTTATTTTATTTTATATATATATATATATAATTAAAATTTATAACATATAACTTTTTATTTTTAAAGACGGCTAAATATTGTATTAAGAATGGTTAGATTTTGGGCCATGAACCTTACAAAATATGACTGCATTTTGTTCATTGGTATTTTATGATGACCATTATTTTAAAAAAACCTCAAAATTAATATCTTTCTTACATATTCTACTCTCTTTGCAAGTATACCTTCTATAAAAGGTCCCCAATATTGAACAAAACTTGCATCGTAGCATTAAAATAGAATATGAAGAATATGAATATCATTGCAATGAGAGTAGAATATGTAAGAAAGACGTGATTTTTTTTTTTTTAAAAGAATGGTCATCATAAAATACCAATGAGAAAAATGTGGTCAGCTTTTGTAAGGGTTATATATATATATATATAATTAAAATTTATAAAATATAACTTGTTTATTTTTAAAGACAACTAAATATTGTATTAATAATGGTTAGATTATTAATACAATATTTAGTCGTCTTTAAAAATAAACAAGTTATATTTTATAAATTTTAATAATATCATATATATATATATATATATATATATATATATATATATAACCCTTACAAAAGCTGACCACATTTTGCTCAATGGTATTTTATGATGACCATTTTTTCAAAAAAACATCAAAATTAATGTCTTTCTTACATATTCTACTCTCATTGCAAGTATACATTCTATAAAAGGTCCCTAAGATTGAACAAAACTTGCATCGTAGCATTAAAATAGAATGAGGACTGAAAAAAGACATACAGATTGACCATCAAAAACTACATTCATTTCTAGGGTAATATTTCCCATGCAGTCGTCAAATCTTCCTCATTAGAGTAGAGGAAAATTCAATACCACTTGAGCCGAACCGAGCATTTACAAAAATGATATTTTCTAGTGTAGTAACCTGGGCATTGGGAGCCACAATCTTGTCCCTTAAGGCATTCATGGAGTTTTCCATATCACTGTGGTGACAAAGAAGTTTATCCTCCATTAATAGTTGAAATAACCACTAATGTCAATCAACCATGTCTTCATGCCTCTGACACTCACTGAGAATGGATTTTGCAACATCAAGAACATGGTCCATGGCACTATTCTCTAAGACAAGATCAATGAAATTATGATATTATGCCATTGTCAAGGACATCCATGAGGAACCTCAACAAAATCATCACACTTATGATGCTCTTCAGGCATGAAAAAAACTTCATAACTGTGAATGCAATCTAAACATTACATTAAATAACACTTTCCATTGAGCCACGAGCCTAATTGATACAAAAATCCATCTTAGAGCCAAAATCCTTATAAGTGTGGGAAGCCAGAGTCGATAATAACTTCAATTCAATGCTTAGGGAATGTTCTATTGCGTTTAAATAAGACCCACCCACTCCAACTGAAGGTTGGACGAATGGTTTTATAGCATCATTTATCACATTTATATACTTGATGATCTATGTATTGGCCTTGGGAAATTTTTTCCATTCAGACTTGGTCATATTCTTAAAAAGCATTATTTTGAATTCCATAGACGACTGTTCCCTGTCTTACATGCATGCAGACACAGGTCCACTCATATTTGACCCGCGTATACAATTTAAAATATTAAAAAATATATTACTCCCTATATTTTGGGCAGGGTTTATGGGTTACACCAGAAGCCCACCTACAGGAGCACGTGACCAAACTATTTCCCAACTGAAAAAAAACTATTTTGAGAAATTATAAATACACCTCATTGGGAAGGAGTAAGAGAGGAGAGAGAAAGGCAGTGATACTATAGCCTGTTAAAGCCAATATCATGTCTGATTATTCCTGTGCCTCCTGCACTTCCCAGGTTTAGGAAAACCTTGTTTTCTTCTTTGAGATGTTCATTTCCTTTATGTGACATCCTTGTGCACCTTTTATGGAAGAAGATTGTTGATGCTTGGGGTGGACGGATCCAGAGGATAGTTTCGCTTGGAGTCGTGGCTACTTTCAGGTGATACCTCCACATATTTTACATACATCAATAAATAAGCTTTGTCACATTCCTGATGTCATGATCTTATATGTCTCTTATACATGTTAATGATATTATAATTGTTAATTTCATGTTATCTTTTATGAGTTTATATGATCTAACATACTGAAATTTAGGATATATATGTTTCAAAAATAGTCTATGTGTTTTTTATTGAGTGAGTTGTAGGTCTTGAAGCACGTGGAGAAGCATAGGGTTTTCACCCTACGAGAACGACCTCAAACGTAGGACATACGGCTAAGGTCATATCTCCCTAGTTTACTAGTTTAAACATTATGACCTTTAGTTTGATTGCTTCTTTTTGTTGTATGCCTTCCACTTTGTTAGGTCCCTCAACCCAAACCTTAGGGTAGTTTTGATCGCAACAGAATTGGCGAATACACTGGGGATTACATCCGTGTAATTCCCTGTTTGGTTTGTTTTCTCTGGATTTTGGGTTCCCTAACTAATCTAATCAGTTCCCGAGTCTTCTTGGTTCTTTATCCATCCAGGAAAAATCCCTGATCTTCTAGACTAGGCTTGGATTTTTTTATTTTTCCTTGTTGTCTTTTCTATACACAGATTATTGTTCACACAGTCACGTATACATCTATTTTTTTCCAATGAAACACGTGTATACATGAGTTTCCTTAGACACAAACATGTATACATGTATGTTGCACACAACCAACCTGTATATGGCCAGTCTAAAAAGAAAAACTAATTTTTGGGATCCTATAAGTTCTTTCTGCCTACTTTTGGTCATTGTTGTAGAACCTATGATATGTCTAGACAGTGTTTCTCTTTTCTATGTATCAATTTCTCTCCTTTTTACTTGAAAACCTAGTCAACCTAGGGTTTGCCTTGCTTGGTGAAGTTTTAGTTGTGGATGTTGCACCGAGACTTATTTATGAGGTTCTTGGTTGTTCTGACATCTCAGAATAGTGATTTTGTGTCAGTACACTCATGCTTGGCCTTGTCATTTCTTCACTTTTTGGTTTTTGGCTTGTTGGCTTGTTTGATTTTCTTGGTTCTTGATATCAGTTTTTCTTGCAAATCTTGAAGTTGTTTTCTTTGTTTGTTGAAGTTTATGTGTTTGCTGGAGTTTTATGCTACTGTTTCAAATCATTTTCTTGGGTTAGTTACTTCATTCCACTTATTGAGTCCCGTCATGAAAATGGCATGGTTGGCTTAAGGAATTTAGAGTTGCTTTTTGGCTCAATTTGTTGATTTGAAGCCTTTGGAGTTTGTGCTTTTCTCAAAGAATTTTTGTTGTTTCCTTAAAAGGTAAAAGGCTCAAAAAACATTGGTGTTTTTTGTTTCTTTTTCTTTTGGTTTTTGTTTCATGGTTTTCATCTTTGTTGGAGCACATTTGTAGTTTTTCATTTTGGTTTGGTTGCTTGGTTTTGAGATAAGTTCGGTAGTGGGCTTGTCTCTATTGTGTCAAGTTGTTTTTGGCATTTTTTGTGCAAATAAGTTCTTGTTTGGGCTTGTCTCTAATTTTTTGTCAAAGTGATCAGACCTGTCTTGTTGAGAAACTCATTTTATTCTCTTTGTAAGTAGTCTTAAAATATGCATTTTCCATTGGTAGTTTTGCATTATTGTAGTTGCACTGTTAAGAATATTTAGTCTTTGAAAATTTTTGAGTTTGTGAGCATGATATTGAAAAGAGAAGAAAGATTTCTTGCTTTTTAGTTGTTTCATAGAACCCGAGTAGAAATCTCTTTCATCAAAGAAAAAGTTTCATATGCATGTAGCAGGTTTCTATTGATTTCTCTTTTGCATCAAAACATCACAAGTTTCATTCTCCATCTATCCCTGACTTAAAAAGAAAAACCATTAAAATCAAGCACTTAATTAAAATGAACTAGAATTTTTTGAGTTGTCATTAATATACACCAACTATTCTCGGTCATAGGGCCTTGGAATAGGTGAGTGGAGAGTTAAATCTCCAAGGCCACTCAAATTTTAAAACATAGAAGTTGATTAATGAGTGAAATCCAGCCTCATTAAGTGGGTCTGGAAATCTCTCCTCCAAAGATTCAATGATCTAAAAGAAGTGTATTAGTTTTGCTATGCTAAGTGTCCTTTCAGTAATATAAACATGTACAAATTGTCTTTATAATTTTGCTTAAGGAATGAGAGTTTTAACCATGAAAATTAGATGAATTAGTGAAATTTAAGCATGTAAATAAGCCTTAAAAACACTGAACAATAGTGCATAATAGAGAAAAACATTCACACATAAGTTTTACACAGTAGGCATGACAAAGCAGTTCACCCCTCCTGGGCTACATCTGTTGGTCCAGCTCCCAAAGGCATGTCCCTCTTTGTCATTATGATCAAAATTGTAAATTACATATGCTTGCAAGCCTCTAATGGTTGTTTTCTCTACACCAATGGCTCCAACATGCTCAAATTAGTCTAGGTAGACTCTTGTTTCACCAAAATTGGTTGAAAATTGACCTCCCAATGTATATTTCCCAATGACAGCTAGAAAAGCTCCACTAAATGAGGAGACAGGCAGTTAACTTCAATTAAATTTAATAAAAGGCCCTAAAAATAGGGGCTTACTCCAATAGACGGATTGTTAAGTTTAACATTTAAGGTTTAGTGGCGGGGTGGTCACATACCAACCCCGTCGTAACCTCCACTTGTTACAGTTTGAAATTCCGCCATATATGTCGGAACCATAAGTGACGAGGTTCTGCTCTAACCATCGCATTAAAAATCTTCAACCCCACCATGTGATTGCCATTTTAACTATTTGCAACTCCACTGAGGTATATGGTGTAACCGTTGGTGTTAGGCCACGGACCCAGCGCTTGGGCACATGAAGGGGGGGCTGGCCTCCCTAAAACCCTGAAAGAAAAACCATTAAACTATAAATAAAGCTTCCACCCCTCTAATGTTAAGAGCTAACGTGTAGGTGAGCTGGTGAAAGGACTTTTTTGTGGGAAGGAGGTCGGTTGTTCGAACCTCTAGAGCTCCATAAAAAAATTTAATCAACCATTATGAGGACACGTGGCGGCCTACGGGCTTGCCATGTGTTGCTCTACCATTAGCCAATCAAAATCTCATCAACGGTCTAAATTTTTCCGTACCATCAACATCCAATGGCCCAAATTGAGCCACATGGCATGGATTTGTTGGTTGAATAAAAATGGAATATTCAAAGTATATACCTGCTGAATTTACCTTCATTCTGACTGGGCATCCAGTCACAAAATTTTATTGTTTGGGAAAACGAACAGAACATGATATGTTCCTCATACGACATCGATTTTTTGAACTATTCACATCGTCAGAATCGCAATGATGAAACCTTTCTGGTCGCTTGGGTTCGGACCTATTTCAAGCACTTTCATTTTTTAGCATAGGACATGATCTCCTGATCACACCTCCCCACTGGGAAGCTTTTGGACCCCAAAAGCTCTCTGAACTACTGAACATGAAGATGAGGAGACTGCATCCCCACTCTTCCAATATTTATCCACTGAAATTTCCCTAATTTCATTAATTGGAGCTTTTCATGAAACGAAAATTTTTTCCTTGATCCCGTCAACCAACCATTGTTGTTTTTGACATTGTCATGTTGCACATTTACTGAACTTGCAGAACAACAACCTATCTTTGTAGTAAACATCTTATTTCTTTATTGGTCTATAATCAAAGGAAACTTGCAATTACTCTCACCTTGCATCCTGTCCTTATGGTGATTTTTTGTTGAATTTGCCTTGAACTTGTGTTGATTCCTGACCAAGTTTCTTCACCATTTTACCATGCCTTTATGAAACCAGCAATGAAAATTTCTGAATCCTATGCCTTCTTTGCCAAGTTTCTTTTCCCTCTCTTGGACCTTTGTAACTTCTTGCACTGACACTTTGTTTTCAGTATCGTTCATCACCAAAGTTGACTGCTACAACTACTTGTCATCTTCTTTCAAAGACAACCTACTTTCAAACTGAAACAACTCATTACATACATCAACATTTGTTTGAAAAGGATTATGTAAAACTTATTTTTGTTTAATCATCATCAATGTCAAGTTTTTTCTTGCATTGACGAGCCTCTTCATCTACCCTGCATTAACTAAAGAAGTGTCTAGTTTTTTGCGATGAGCTCTCACAATGTACTCCTTTCCATCTTTGAATAAATGGTATTTGTTCTCATGGAGATGGAATATTGCTTTCTTGTCATACAAGTGATGATTTCCCAACACCATACTTTTTATATCAAGCAGAAAAACATCTCATTCAATTGTTTCAATGAAATGTCCAGTTATTGCAAAGCGTAACATGCACTTCTTTGAAACCTGTAAACTTTCATCCTTACAAATACAACCAAGTGGATATGGTTTTGGATGTGGAATGTGTTAGACTCAGTCTTGTCAGCCCTTCGTCAGAGTCAAATTCACCAAAGTTCATTTCTCGTCATTTACATTCCTGTTTGATGTCTAGGTCAGCAAGGAGTTAATTTGGTGTTTAGGTCTAGGTGCAAGTTGTTGTTCTCAAGGTGCTTCATAATACCTGCAGGCCAGAGGAAGAATTCATGCAGCTTTCCTTGGACTCATACTCTATAGATTCATCATCTGACAGTGAGTCTAGTACTGATGACCAGTATTTATTTTATTCCTCTAAAGTTCTATAGATGGACAAACTGTTTCCTGTGCAGATGCAGATACTAATAATGATAATGCAAAAGGTGAATCTAATATAGTGCTTGAGGATTTCGATAAAATAAGTGGAAAATGTCAACATAGTTCATTGTTCAAGGATACATCCCGAAATGCTCTAGATTCAAATAGAAGATTCAAAATTGGAACACACAGTACTGTCTCGTGCAGATGATATGTTGGCAGATACAGGTGGTGGGAGAATTCCTCAGACTCTGACTAAAGATATGCCACATGCACACAAGACAACACGGCACATGGTTCTGGAGTTCACATATAGTGTGAGAGGAGACAAAACAATCAGTTCATTGCATTCTATGAGGCAAATGTATTCATCATAGTTTGGAAGCAGAGCGAAAGCATTTTTAAGCAAGAATGGGAAAATGGACCTCACTATTGGGAGATTGGATCACAAAGGAAGAGCCACCTCCGCTGTGGTTTTGGTATCGCCATTGTTTGATTTTCCACCTCTAGCAGCATGTTCTAGGATGGCAGAGTCATCTTATGACTTTTTATTTACCAAGGTTTCAAGGGCCTGCCTTTTTGCGGACTATTTTGAAGAGTCGGGGAAAATGATGGCTAAAATCATGTTGAGGCCAATTGATGACCCTCGTGTAGACTTTATTGCTACATTGCAAGGTCCATTTGGGAAAAATACCGAAATGGGTGTTAAAGGAGATGTAGTATTTCGTTGGCAGCGAGATCCAGAGGATCCAAATACATTTGTAGATATCAAGATGTCAAACTTGGATGATACTCGGCGACTGCGTTCATGTGCCTTCTATCTAGAATATGGCATGGGGGCATTCACTATTCTACCTCTACTGATGAAGCACAGGTAACTTTATTACCAACATCCAGCATAAGCCGAGCCTAATATAGCAATGGCACAACCATTCAGAATTATTAAGAACAAGAAGGCATTGTTTGCTGAGTCAATGTTTCAATTTCAGGCAGTAAACTATACCTATGCTATTCTCAGAGAGGACGACACTATCAAGGTCAATGCTTCTGCTGAGGACTTGAGAAAGTTGTGTAAACAGGGGCGATTGAAAGAGGCATCGGAGTTCTGCATATAATGGATAATCAGCCTATAGATCCCGTTATATATGCTCGCTTCATACAACTGTGCATTGAGAAGAAAGCGTTCTCAGACGCCAAATTAGCGCACACCCACATGAAGGATAGGGGCAGTATACCAGACAAAGTTTTGGGTAATATAATTGTGAATATGTATTCCAAGTGCGGGAGTTTGGTAGTTGTTCGCAGAGTTTTCGATGCAATGCCTGATAGAGATGCGCAGACATGGACTGCCATGATTGTAGCTTACTCCAGGCATGGACCTTTTGAAGAGGCACTGGCTCTCTTTTACCAGATGCAAAACTGAAGAATCCAACCCAATCAGTTTACCTTTGCCAGTGTTCTTCTAGCGTGCGCCAAAATGTCAACTCTGCAACATGGGATTGAGGTACATAAATCTATAATTAGAAATGGGTTTCAATCGGATGTCTTTGTGCAAAGTGGTCTCGTAGATATGTATGCCAAATGTGGGTGTACAGAGAAGGCACACAATGTGTTTGAAAAAATGCATCAACGAGATGTGGTTTGCTGGAATTCAATGATTGCAGGGTACGCTCAGAATGGGCATGTTGATAAGGCTCTTGAACTCTTTCAGCTAATGCGTATGCCCGATGTCGTATCACGGAATGCAATGATTACAGCATATGCCCAAAATGGACAAATTGATGCAGCTCTTGTAGTTTTTCAACAAATACCTGAGCCAGATGTGGTTTCTTGAAATGCCATGATTACAGCTTATGCCCAGAATGGGGATTGCGAGGAGGCTTTTAAGTTCTTTCAAAAAATTCCTGCACGAAATGTTGTTTCTTGGACGACGATGATTGCAGGATATGCCAAAAATGGACAGAGTTTGGAGGCCCTTGAACTTTTTCGTCAAATAAAAAAGGCAGGTTTGAAGCCAGAACCCAAAACCTATGCAAGTGTTCTTCCCGCATGTGCCAACTTGGCAGCTCTTGAATAGGTTATGGAGATACATGAAGAGATTACTAGGAATGGGTTTCAGTTCAATGACATTGTGGCAAATGCTCTTGTAGATACATATGTAAAATGTGGGATGATAGACAAGGCGTGGGATTTGTTTGAAAAATGAATCGACATGATTTGGTTTCCTGGAATACTATGATGGGAGGATATGCCATGCAAGGTTATAGCAGGGAAGCCCTTAAACTCTTTGAACAGATGCAACACTGTGGCATGAAACCTGATGATGTCACCTTACTTGGTATTATATCTACGTGCTGCCATTCAGGACTAGTGGATGAGGGCCAAAGATACTTCAATAGCATGAGTCAATATTATCACCTCATGCCTTCAATGGAGCATTATGTCTGCATTGTTGACCTTCTTGGCTAAGCTGGTAGGCTCGAAGAAGCGGAAGTCTTCATTAATAAAATGCCAATTGATCCCAGTGCAAGTGTGTGACAATGTATTCTTGCTGCTTGTAGAGTACACAACAATTTAGAGCTAGGACAACATGCAGCAAAACACCTCTTTAAACTAGACCCTGAAAATTCTGCCCCTTATGTATTGTTGTCTGCTATGTATGCTGGAGGCGGCGATGGAGTAACTACAGCTGGCTCATGATATGGTGACAGTCAAACTCAAAATTAAACAAAGAACAACTACCATAGTTGGGAAATATGCCTGTAAAATTAGACATCTGGATGCTGATTATTAAAAATTGGTTTTAATTCAAACGGGAAAGGTAAAAAGTCAAAGCCCGAATTAAACGAAGGATATTAACCATAAGCAGAGAAACAGGGTCGATTTTCCTATTTTTAAATTTAGTTCCAATTCAAATCCAATTTTTATCTTTCAATTGGCCATTAGAAATTTGAAAATGGTAAATGCAGCGTAGTTCTGTTTTTAGAACAAATCGATGAATCTCTCCCTATTTCTATAATTTCAGTTGAAACAGCGCCCTTGTTTTGGGTCGATCTGTTT
Organism: Pinus albicaulis; assembly: GCA_034641835.2. Lineage (NCBI taxonomy): Eukaryota > Viridiplantae > Streptophyta > Pinopsida > Pinales > Pinaceae > Pinus > Pinus albicaulis. Next base: position 433,241,173 of record CM076583.1, read on the forward strand.
TCTCCTGAGCTTATTTATTGTATGAAAAATCATTTGTAAGGGGTTAGAGAGTTCTGGAAAAGCTGTGGGAGGAAATAACTCAGCACTATCATTGTACAGTTTGACAGAGGAGTAATTAAGTGGTGCAGCTCTGTTTCGTCAGATTCTTGTGGCGTAAAGTTTAGCATATGTTTCTTCTACTGTTTCATATGTAATCTCGTAATGTTTTTACATTTCATTCGTAATCAATTTACTGGATGCTTTTTCAGTAAGATAGGTAGAATCCAATTTAATTTCTCTGCCTTGAAGGAGCGTCAGTATTTGTGTAATTTTCTTCTGTTGGAAAGGACTCATTGTTTAATGCCCTTTTCAGCTTTCTTAAACAGTCTTTACATTCCATTTAATTTCAATTTAATTGTTAAACTTCACTCCTACCTCACCTTATGGAATAATCTGTGCCTTTGATTAAATCTCTGCTCAATACTTTCCTTAGTCCCATACAGCCCAGAAAACCTAATCATTCATTAAGAAACTCCTTTCCTATCAATTTACTAGCCTAAAATCAGTTCCCATTTTAAGTCATCTCAGCCCCTTTGAAGACCTTTTGTCGAGATAGACCCGGAGAGAGCCCTCTCCTGTCCTCGTAGGGCTAGCTACGAGGCTGAGTGTGGTTTGATGTTGCCTCGAGTTTTGCCTTCCTCAGCCTGAGGCGGATTCGAGCGCTAACATAGTGGCGACCATACTGGGGAAGTCCTCCCCAGTACAGGATGACAAATTTCAGATCCGATTGTTGATGGTGGACAACAGTCAGACACATATGAAGGCTGAAACATTCACTTGGCGACTCCAGCTCAATCCAGAGATTCTAGTGCTCACTGATCCATTCATGCAATGGTAGGGTATGTGGCAAACCCTGCTCTTTATGAAGTAGTAAAAGAAATTAGAGATCAGTTAGCAGATTTTGAAATTGATGAAATATTTTTCAGTGTCATGCTTCAATGTTTAAAATCTCCGAAGTTTCCTCTTGAAGCTAAAACTGGTGTCTGCGAGTTAGTTGTTGAAAGATTTGAGAAGGAGATTCAGTGTTTAAATGATCAGATCTAGTCATATGATTTCCAAGATCCAAAAAAGTTCTTGGAAACTCTCCCTCCTTCAAAACAAGAAACAGTAGAGCTGCCTATAGATGTTTGCATTGATAGTGTGCAGCTGGAAGTATGTATTGCAGAGTTAGGGCAGCAAACAAAGTCTAGCTTTTGTGATCCCGTTACAACGTACATGGAAATGTTTTTCAGTTTGACTGATAGATCAGGCTGTCTATTACATAACCAGGCTCATCATGTGCATGTAGGGTTGCCAGCAATTGCATCTGTGATCTGGTTGAAGCACTCTCAAGCAGCATTCTTCTCAGATTTACTAGAATGGTTGATCTGGAATTACAGTATTACTTGATATATTGGCTCTGCAGCAGAGTAGGGTAGATTTTGTAAATAAATAAGCAGCCAAAAGGCACCATTTCGTTCTAGTTTCATTACAGTTTTGGTTTGAAGTTTGCTAAGTCAGTTTTTTCAATCATTTCAGTCAAGTTTCAGTCCATAAATGAGTCGAAAGTCTCGTGTCTGTCGAAATAATGATTCCATAGCCCAATGGATGGGGGCACTCTCTGCTCTCCCAAAGATCTGTTGTTCTTGGCACCTCCACGGAGCAGCAGCTGCCATCCCCATTGGAGCCATTGTTAGACTCAGTCTTGTCAGCCCTTCGTCAGATTCAAATTCACCAAAGTTCATTTCTCATCATTTACATTCTTGTTTGATGTCTAGGTCAGCAAGGAGTTAATTTGGTGTTTAGGTCTAGGTGCAAGTTGTTGTTCTCAAGGTGCTTCATAATACCTACAGGCCAGAGGAAGAATTCATGCAGCTTTCTCTAGACTCATACTCTATAGCTTCATCATCTGACAGTGAGTCTAGTACTGATGACCAGTATTTATTTTATTCCTCTAAAGTTCTATAGATGGACAAACTGTTTCCTATGCAGATGCAGATACTAATAATGATAATGCAAAAGGTGAATCTAATATAGTGCTTGAGGATTTCGATAAAATAAGTAGAAAATGTCAACATAGTTCATTGTTCAAGGATACATCCCGAAATGCTCTAGATTCAAATAGAAGATTCAAAATTGGAACACACAGTACTATCTCGTGTAGATGATAGGTTGGCAGATACAGGTGGTGGGAGAATTCCTCAGACTCTGACTAAAGATATGCCACATGCACGCAAGACAACACGGCACATGGTTCTGGAGTTCACATACAGTGTGAGATGAGACAGAACAATCAGTTCATTGCATTCTATGAGGCAAATGTATTCATCATAGTTTGGAAGCAGAGCGAAAGCATTTTTAAGCAAGAATGGGAAAATGGACCTCACTATTGGGAGATTGGATCACAAAGGTAGAGCCACCTCCGCTGTGGTTTTGGTACCGCCATTGTTTGATTTTCCACCTCTAGCAGCACGTTCTAGGATGGCAGAGTCATCTTATGACTTTTTATTTACCAAGGTTTCAAGGGCCTGCCTTTTTGCGGACTATTTTGAAGAGTCGGGGAAAATGATGGCTAAAATCATGTTGAGGCCAGTTGATGACCCTCGTGTAGACTTTATTGCTACATTGCAAGGTCCATTTGGGAAAAATACCGAAATGGGTGTTAAAGGAGATGCAGTATTTCGTTGGCAGCGAGATCCAGAGGATCCAAATACATTTGTAGATATCAAGATGTGAAACTTGGATGATACTCGGCGACTGCGTTCATGTGCCTTATATCCAGAATATGGCATGGGGGCATTCACTATTCTACCTCTACTGATGAAGCACAGGTAACTTTATTACCAGCATCCAGCATAAGCCGAGCCTAATATAGCAATGGCACAACCGTTCAGAATTATTAAGAACAAGAAGGCATTGTTTGCCGAGTCAATGTTTCAATTTCAGGCAGTAAACTATACCTCTGCTGTTTTCAGAAAGGACGACACTGTCAAGGTCAATGCTTCTGCTTAGGACTTGAGAAAGTTGTGTAAACAGGGGCGATTGAAAGAGGCATTATAGTTCTGCATATAATGGATAATCAGCCTATAGATCTCGTTATATATGCTCGTTTCATACAACTGTGCATTGAGAAGAAAGTGTTCTCAGACGCCAAATTAGCGCACACCCACATGAAGGATAGGGGCAGTATACCAAACAAATTTTTGGGTAATATACTTGTGAATGTGTATGCCAAGTGCGGGAGTTTGGTAGATGTTCGCAGAGTTTTCGATGCAATGCCTGACAGAGATGCGCGGACATGGACTGCCATGACTGCAGCTTACTCCAGGCATGGACCTTTTGAGGAGGAACTGGCTCTCTTTTACCAGATGCAAAACTGAAGAATCCAACCCAATCAGTTTACCTTTGCCAGTGTTCTTCTAGCGTGCGCCAAAATGTCAGCTCTGCAACATGGGATTGAGGTACATAAATCTATAATTAGAAATGGGTTTCAATCGGATGTCTTTGTGCAAAGTGGTCTCGTAGATATGTATGCCAAATGCGGGTGTACAGAGAAGGCACACAATGTGTTTGAAAAAATGCATCAACGAGATGTGGTTTGCTGGAATTCAATGATTGCAGGGTATGCTCAGAATGGGCATGTTGATAAGGCTCTTGAACTCTTTCAGCTAATGCCTATGCCCGATGTCGTATCACGGAATGCAATGATTACAGCATATGCCCAAAATGGAAAAATTGATGCAGCTCTTGCGGTTTTTCAAGAAATACCTGAGCCAGATGTGGTTTCTTGAAACGCCATGATTACAGCTTATGCCCAGAATGGGGATTGTGAGGAGGCTTTTAAGTTCTTTCAAAAAATGCCTGCACGAAATGTTGTTTCTTGGACGACGATGATTGCAGGATATGCCAAAAATGGACAGAGTTTGGAGGCCCTTGAAATTTTTCGTCAAATAAAAAAGGCAGGTTTGAAGCCAGAACCCAAAACCTATGCAAGTGTTCTTCCCGCATGTGCCAACTTGGCAGCTCTTGAACAGGTTATGGAGATACATGAAGAGATTACTAGGAATGGGTTTCAGTTCAATGACATTGTGGCAAATGCTCTTATAGATACATATGTAAAATGTGGGATGATAGACAAGGCGCAGGATTTTTTTGAAAAATGAATCGACATGATTTGGTTTCCTGGAATACTATGATGGGAGGATATGCCATGCAAGGTTATAGCAGGGAAGCCCTTAAACTCTTTGAACATATGCAACACTGTGGCATGAAACCTGATGATGTCACCTTACTTGGTATTATATCTGCGTGCTGCCATTCAGGACTAGTGGATGAGGGCCAAAGATACTTCAATAGCATGAGTCAATATTATCACCGCATGCCTTCAATGGAGCATTATTTCTGCATTGTTGACCTTCTTGGCTGAGCTGGTAGGCTCGAAGAAGCGGAAGCCTTCATTAACAAAATGCCAATTGACCCCAGTGCAAGTGTGTGACAATGTCTTCTTGCTGCTTGTAGAGTACACAACAATTTAGAGCTAGGACAACATGTAGCAAAACACCTCTTTAAACTGGACCCTGAAAATTCTGCCCCTTATGTATTGCTGTCTGCTATGTATGTTGGAGGCGGCGATGGAGTAACTACAGCTGGCTCACGATATGGTGACAGTCAAACTCAAAATTAAACAAAGAACAACTACCATAGTTGGGAAATATGCCTGTAAAATTAGACATATGGATGTTGATTATTAAAAATTGGTTTTAATTCAAACGGGAAAGGTGAAAAGTCAAAGCCCGAATTAAACGAAGGATATTAACCATAAGCAGAGAAATAGGGTCGATTTTCCTATTTTTAAATTTAGTTCCAATTCAAATCCAATTTTTATCTTTCAATTGGCCATTAGAAATTTGCAAATGGTAAATGCAGCGTAGTTCTGTTTTTAGAACAAATCGATGAATCTCTCCCTATTTCTGTAATTTCAGTTGAAATAGTGCCCTTGTTTTGGGTCGATCTGTTTTCTCCTGAGCTTATTTATTGTATGAAAAATCATTTGTAAGGGGTTAGAGAGTTCTGGAAAAGCTGTGGGAGGAAATAACTCAGCACTATCATTGTACAGTTTGACAGAGGAGTAATTAAGTGGTGCAGCTCTGTTTCATCAGATTCTCGTGGCGTAAAGTTTAGCATATGTTTCTTCTACTGTTTCATATGTAATCTTGTAATGTTTTTACATTTCATTCATAATCAGTTTACTGGATTCTTTTGCAGTAAGATAGGTAGAATCCAATTTATTTGCTCTGCCTTGAAGGAGCATTAGTATTTGTGCAATTTTCTTCTGTTGGAAAGGACTCATTGTTTAATGCCCTTTTCAGCTTTCTTAAACAGTCTTTACGTTCCATTTAATTTCAATTTAATTGTTAAACTTCACTCCTACCTCGGCTTATGAAATAATCTGTGCCTTTGATTAAATCTCTGCTCAATACTGTCCTTAGTCCCATACAGCCCAGAAAACCTAATCATTCGTTAAGAAACTCCTTTCCTATCAATTTACTAGCCTAAAATCAGTTCCCATTTTAAGTCATCTCAGCCCCTTTGAAGACCTTTTGCCGAGATAGACCCGGAGAGAGCCCTCTCCTGTCCTCGTAGGGCTAGCTACGAGGCTGAGCGTGGTTTGATGTTGCCTCAAGTTTTGCCTTCCTCAGCCTGAGGCAGATTCGAGTGCTAATAGAATGGTCTCAAGATTAGTTTTATTGAGCACTATACTATAGATCTGAGCACTATACAACCTCCTTTGAAGAACCCCTTAAGGGTTTTCAGCAAAACACCATATACAAGATGGGGATCTAGGCCCTAGGGCTGAAGATCCACCGCAAAATACAGATCTAGAAAATGTGGCTGATATGATATGATCAATAGAATAGCCTCCTCCAATAGATCCTCTAAATGAAAGGAAAATCCCTTTCACTAGAAAACCAGCTCTCCAAATGGGGGGCCAATCCACCCTGCAACTCCTCCTATAGAAATAATGCAGATCTAGAAGAAAACTGTGTTGTAGAGATAAATAACTAGTTGGCCTGATGCCAAGATCTGAAAATATGGACAAAGGCCTTTAGTACTATCCTCCCAATGGAAAGGAAGCCTCCTCCACTGAAAATGAGCAATGAAATGACCTATATCTAGTCTCCACTGCTGCAACCTGCAAAACAGCCAAACCCTCAACAAGATCTGCACTTTAAATGAAAGATGAAGCTTGGACTTAAGCCTGATAGTGGATAATGTAGTACAAGACCCATCCAAGAGCTTCTCAATGAAAGAGGTGGGATTCCCGATCAGGAACACCCAGTGCTAAACAACACTCAATCTCAGTTAAACATCAAGATAAAGATATATGTCTAAACAGACCATATATTCAGAAATATCATATGCATTAACCTAATGAAAAATGGATGCCATCCTCTTCCTTAAATAAGATATGAGCTTGAAAACCATAAGCCTCATCCAATAATAACACTACTTCCACACAAATCATCTCCATCAAAACCTATGTTGTCTCTCAGTGATGACCACTCCTCCATGACAGTGTTGTTGATTTGGTCAAGGTTGACCCAGTAAAGGTGTTCCAACCCCTTTTCACACCTAAGGGTGCTCAATTAAGTTGCCAAGATTTATCTCTTTCACATTTGGCTTTGATTTATTCATTATTAAGGAGAATTATGGACCTCCATTGTCTTCTTATTCATTAAACAAAGTAGAAAAACAAAAATGAATATTCCAACTAGCTCATGGCTAATTGGTAATATTACAGTCCTCCCTTCCCAAATGTTGCTTGTCCACAAGAAACAGACAAGGTGAGTGCTGCAACCCTTTTCCTCCATCATTGGTGACAACAACATATGATAATATTCCCTCATAATCTATGTGTCTACCAATCCATCCCTCCATGAATTTCTCCTCCAAAGTTCTCATGAGATGCAAATATTTCATCCCATAAGGAGACAATAGTTCAAATGAAACAAACATGGTTTGCCCAATGTTCTCCCTGAAATAGGTAGCATAATGAACATGGAGAATCTCTCTCCTATAGGGCACATACATTCCTCCCATCCTCCATCCAAACATTCCCATAAAAATTATAAGTACATCATCAATTTATGGGATCAAAATTAAGTACACACAAATAGAAATTTGTGCAAATGGAGGTGGGTCATAGTCCCACATGTAGAACTAGCACAATAAATATCCTAACTGCATTAGATAATGATGTGGTAAGAGGTTTCTCCACCACTTACTTCCTGCCCAAGTCATCTCACCATGGCTGAAAGTATGAGATATATTTGGTGCCTTTGGAGTGCACCCACAATGATACAAAATCTCCCTTTGTCCTCCAAGGGAGTTGCCATGTTCAGAAATGTTTGTGGCCCAAATTTGGCCATGAAATTTATATGGAATAATGCTCCTTATTGGATCTATGGTCTGAATATACATGGTAAAATAATGCAATTGATCATCAAATGAAACATTAGGTACATAAGCATGTTATTTACCAAAAATTCTCCTCATACAAATGGAGTGGTGCATAGATATATCTCCTCTCATTCCAAAAGATGAAAGAGTTGGCCAAAATAACTCCTTCATAGAGTCGTGTCTCTCTTCCAAATCCACATGGTTCATGCATCTTTGAAAATGCTAATATAGTTCTTCTTCAAAGCCTTCCCAGGTGTAGCTTTTCGTGATAGTGTTGTAGGCCTTCATGGAATAAGTATGGTTGAAAAGAAATCTTCATAAGCCCTTTGTAGCAACTTCTCCTTGAGCTTGGAGGATCTAGATAAGAAGATCCTACCATGATAGTAGATGACTCCTTCTTCGACTAAATATCCCTCTTCATGTAGCTGGCCATCAAGTATCATGTATGAGAAAATATCCTTGGAATAATACACCAATATTTGGGATTTCCAATATGGATCAATCTTCCATAGTGACACCGCTGATGATCTATAACAAATAATGTCTGTCATATGGCTTTTCTTCTCATTTACATCTCCCATGCCAAAGATATATGTTCGAAGGTTTTTATTCCTTACTTGCTACTCCTCCCACAACACAGAATCTGAAATGAGAGTGGGTAATGATGATGTTGGGAGAATTCCTCCCTCCTCCTTGAGTTTACCCAAGACTCTCAGCATTGTATCATGGTCTTCTAATGCTCCCATTCCTCCTAGATCTATGAGTGGTGCAACATGTTGAGAGAAATATTTGATCACCTTCAAATCAGGGGGTTCCCCTAGTGGAATGCCTCCATGTAATGAAACATCAAGGCCTAGAGTAGGTTGTATATGTGAGTGTATTGATTTTTCCTTGCCCTCACTGCGCAAATCATCCTCCTACTTCTGTGCATAAACCTCTTGAAAAGGATGGGTTTTTATTTTCCCAATCACTGGATGTTGGCCCTCCTTCTCATCTTCTCCTACCTTCTTCAAGATCTCAAAGTTTAAGGTGTCTTTTTCAATTGTAATCAATCTATGTACACCCAACATCTCATTGGTGTCAAAAGCCTTGATCACAAAGGAATGATCTATCATAGTGTGTGTCCCCAATATTGTATTCAATGTTGGAACACACTTCCTCCAGTATTTTGTCTCATTTCCTATCAACATAGACACATGTTACTCCTGATCTTTGTATGTAAGATCCTTTGGAACTTCTTGCAAAGATACAAGAGCTCCTATAGTTGAAGCAATTGCTTCATCTCCATCTCGAAATAGAAGTAGATCTCCTCCTACTGTCACAGGGCTGGAGGATCTTTCCAGCTCCTCTTCTTCCTTCTCCTCATCAATGGAGAATACCCGATCATTAAGAGATCCTTTGTCTTGATCTCCTTTTGAAAGAGGAATATTCATGTCTTCTTATTGAGAAGAAAATTCTTGCTGAAGTGGGGCTTTTGCCTTTGGAAAAATATGTTGCAGATCTTTAACCCCCTCAACAATGTTCAGAAATGGAGTTGGTTTCATGGACCCTTCCAACTCATGCAAAGGTTCTGATTTCTTGAGATTGGTTTGATCTCCCAAGGAAGTTTCAAATTGTTTCAAATCAAATATTTTCACTAACCTCCTAGTGAAATTTGCATAAGTAGATATTGTTGTGAAACCAGCTCCAAAAATAGAAGAAAAGAGATATCAACACCTTAGAAGTAAGCCACTTCAAGGGGGAAACCTCCAATACATTACATGAATGAACAATTCTTGGATGATACAAATTAAAAAACCTCCTTTCTATATATAAGAGTCCATGGGGCCATAATTTAATCCTAGCCGACCTAACAATAATAATTTAAGGGCACAATAATAACAATATGGGGGTTACAGGGGTACAATAATAACAATAAGGGGGTTACACTAACAAGAATAATGGACTATACTAGTAATATAGGGACCTAACATGCCCCTCTCCTTCAAAAAAGTGTTGTCCTCAACGCTTGAGTAGCTCTGGGTGCTTCTGTATAAATTTCTCATCCTCCCATGTAGAATCTTCAGTGGGTAAGTTCTTCCACTTGACGAGATACTCTGAAATTGATCGATTCCGTAGCTGTCGAGTTCTTGTTTCCATGACCGCTTCAGGTTCCAATATGATTTTTCCTTCCTCATCAAGTTCTGGAAATATTGTTTGAACTGGAATATTTTCACCTATAACCTTCTTTAAACATGAAACATGGAAAATTGGATGCACTCGTGAAGAAGCAGGAAGCTCCAATTTGTATGCCATAGTACCAATCTTTTGCAACACCTTGTAAGGACCATAGTACTTTGGCGATAATTTATTATCCATCTTAGCTTGCTTGAGGGACATTTGTTTGTATGGTTGTAGCCATAAAAATACCCAATCTCCTACATCAAAACTTCTCTCGCTGCGATGCTGATCTGCCTGTTGTTTCATTCGATTTTGTGCCAAATTCAGGTTATCCTTTAAGAGTTGGAGAACTTCTTGCTGATGCTCGATGTGATCTTCCACTGCTTGAACCTTTGAATTTTTCCTTAAATATGATGTGATGGATGGTGGATGATATCCATAAAGTGCCATAAATGGGGTCATTTTTGCTGCAGTATGGAAGGAAGTGTTATACCACCATTCAGCGAGAGGTAACCACTTGAGCCATTGTGTTTGTTTATCAGATACAAAACAACAAAGATATCCTTCCAAACATTTATTTACTATCTCAGTTTGACCATCAGATTGAGGATGATAAGATGAGCTATGAGCTAATTGAGCACCCAAACAAGAAAATAACTCCGTCCAAAAATTTCCAGTAAAAATGGGATCTCTGTCGCTCACAATAACCCTTGGGCTTCCATGTAGCTTTTGAATTCTATCCATAAATGTAGTAGCAACTGTACTTGCTTTAAATGGAGGAGATAATGCACAAAAGTGTGCATACTTGGTAAGTCTATCAACTACCACCATGATGACACTCTTTCCTTCGGACTTAGGTAAACCCGTGATAAAATCCATTGAAATCTCCTCCCAACGTTGACTTGGAATGGATAAAGGTTGTAGAAGACCCTAAAGTATTAATTGAGGTCTGTTGTCCCCGTATTCTACTGGAAAACTAAAATTTCTGCTTTTAAACTTTTGAATATCATATTTAAGGCCATCCCAAAAAAATTATTTCTTCACCCTGTGGTAAGTTTTTAAAAATCCCGAGTGACCTCCTAAAGGAGAAGTGTGAAATTCCAAAAGAATCTTTTGTTTTAGTTGCGAATTATTGCAAATATATAAGCAATATTTGTACCATAAGGAATCATTTTTCCAACTAAATGTATCAGATGTACTAGGATCTTGATCTAACTTTTCAATGAGTGTCCAAAATTCTTCGTCCTTCTTCCATTCATCCCTTGCTTCAGTTATCCAATCGTTGATATGAATGGCACAGTCTTTTCCACACCTATCTATTCTGCTTCGCTCAGATCCAAATAAATATTTAGCTTCCCTTTTTTGTAGATTATTCCAAACTCATAACCCAACATCTTTGTGACCCACTTTTGCTGCTCTTTTGAGGATATTCTTTGTTCCAAAAAGTGTTTAAGACTATCATGATCAGTCTTTACCATGAAGTGTCTTCCAATTAGGTAAGTTCTCCATTTCCTTAGTGCATGCAATATTGCTAACATTTCCTTCTCATAAATAGGTTTCTGTAAATATTTTCCTTTAATTGGACGACTTTCAAAAGAAATGGGTCTTCCTTCTTGCATTAAAACAACACCAATTCCATTTCTTGAGGCATCACATTCCACAATAAAGGTTTTTGTGAAGTCTGGCGTAGTTAAGACCAATGACAGGCACATTGCCTCTTTAAGATGTTCACACTACAAGGAAAAGAACCTCTAGCGGAGGTTATAAAGGAGGTTTTTAGTGTTATAAAATTGGCAAAAATTGTCAAAAAAACATATGCTACCACATCCATTTCTGATAACGAAGGTTTTGGCGGAGCTTTTAATGGAAATTGAATACAACTAAAAAAATGGGCAGCCGAAGGTTATTATGGATTTTTTTCCATTGGTGCTCTTATCAGGTTTGAACGCACCGATGCGTATCGGTAGACAACGCACCGAGGCGGTCTAAGGAGAATGCACCAGGCCGTTAAGCAAAACAACAGCACCGAGCACGAGGCCATTATAATTGGTCTTGGGATTTGAGCAGTGCCCATAGGTCTTATAAGAGCACCGGTGCATGTATCTTTATGAGGCACCACTGTTGCATATCACAGAAAGGAACCGAGATTTATAATTGGTATCGGTATTCGTGCAGTGCACATGGCATCTACAAATGCACCGGTGCTTATAGATACATAAACACCCGAGTGCGCAATATCACACAAATGCACCGATATTTATAACTGGAATCGGTATTAGTGTGGTGCCCATAGAATCATAAATGCATCAGTGCGTATAGACACATAAACACACTGGGTTTCATTTTGTTTTTTTTAGAAACATCCACCTCTGATAGTCCAATTATTGTGATTGTTTTGAATTCATTATTCATCAAAATTCGACACATATTATAACAATATTCATATTAATTACATTTTTATTAATGCATTTGAATGTGTTGTTTGGATTAACTTGTTATATCATATCAGAATTATTGTGGTTTTTTTTAAATTCATTATTCATCAAAATTCGACACATATATATAATCTTATAACACTATTCATATGAATTAAATTTTTAATAGTGCATTTGAGAATGACAATGGAGAATGCAATAGAATAAATTAAAACAAATATTATGATTATGATTATATATATATATATATATATATATATATATATATATATATATATGAATAAGACTGCCTTTATCATACAAAATGGGACAATTATTCGTATCCCTTTGTCTTTCAATTAGGACACTATGTCCATTACATTAAACAAAATGTCTGATTTCACAGACATATTTCAAAAATTAAAATGCCTTGCTTTGATATCCAAATTACATAGTGATCATCATTCTTCGCTTCAACTGCCGCCACTGCCAGAGCTACTTCCATGACTTGAGTTATTTTCAGGAATGTTGTGTTCACGGCATTGATTGTTTTCTTCTTCTTCATTTTCCATCTACAAACATAAAAATAAACTGAAATGAGTGTATATACATTGGTGAGAATAATGAAAATTCCAATATTAAATAATATACATCAATGTAAATCGAAAAGAAAAATGATGTACCATAGCAACAATTGACTCATAAACTATACACATTCTTTCAAAACCATATAGCATGCCATCTTTCAAAATTTCATCTATTGGCGCAGTTCCATACTTTGTTTTCTGCAAGTTTTATTTTTTTTTTAACCGAAACGGGTATTTTTATTGATAGAGATCAAGCATTACAAGTCACTGTTTCAAACAATACAATTCTCTACTTTTACAAGAACGCCTTGCCCATTTAGGGAATAGTTGCCATATTCGGTGCTCCTGCATTTATGCTGATCATGCTCTTTTCTAGAGTACATCCTGTATTTGCCAATGTGTCTGCTTCTGTGTTTAATTCTCTGAGGATGTGGAAGATTTGAGCTGAGGAGAAGTCCTTCAGAAGTCTATTCACTCTTGTAAGCTGTTTGTTTAGCGCTGGATCCTTGAGCCCTTTCTTGTTTATTAAAGATTTTATCAACAATTCTGAGTCTCCTAAGACTAATATCTCCCTTGGGTTTCCTTTTCTGGCCAGTTGACAAGCTTTTAAAAGACTGAGAACTTCGGCCTGATTTTTGGTTTTAAACCCAAGTCCCCAGCTGAAGTCCTCTTTTCTCCCATTCGGGAAGTAAATAACCCCTCCTGCTCCTGACCTGCCTGGATTGCCTTTCGAGGCTCCGTAAAAGAAGATAGTGCATTTACCTTGTGATTTCCACCACTTCTGGAAACTATCCAAGGTGTCTCGAATCTGCCATTTTTTCTTATGATTTGGACGTATGATTGCTGAAGGTCTCGGCATGGGGGAGAAGCCATCCAGCCATGCCCTTTCTTCATTTCGAAGGGAACTATCTTCTTTGACAGTGGAGTGTCTCAGAGTTTCTAATAGAAGTTTCTTGGCCTGCTCCGCTGCATTATCTGCAGTCATTTCTTTTTGGTTGAAGACAATATCGTTCCTGGCAATCCACAACTTCCAGCAAACATATTTTGGAGCTGCAATCCACACCTTATGCCAAAGATATTTGTCAGCGATGTTGAAGGGGTATCGAGCTCTCCAAGACGAGAACATGTCTGTGATCGAACAATGTGCTGGGGGTCTCACATTCAGACCTGTCAAGAAGCTAGTCCAGGCCTTCTGTGCATACTCACAATCGATGAACATGTGGACTGAGGTTTCCAATGCATTCTTGCAGAACACACATCGATGAGGACCAGCTATGTTTCTTCTGCACAGATTATCTCCAGTCAGGATTTTGTTGTGGAACAAGGTCCAAAAAAAGAAATTGATCTTGGGAATGCTAAAGTTTTCCCAGATCTGATTCCACACTGTATCCGGGTGCTGAGAGTCCTTTTTGCCTTGCATCTGTAAGTATCCTTGCCTAGCTGTGTACACCCCTGTTTTTCCCCATCCCCAAGAGTCTTCCTCGTCGTTATGCACAGGTGTAAAGTCTGTAATTGCATCTGTGAGAGTATTCAACTGATTTTTTAAATGCGCTGGGATGTTGGGCAATGTCCAACACTGCCAATTTCCTTTGTTGTCCCACTCTGCTATATCCTCGATTTTTCGAATTCCTTTTGAACTTAACCAAGCTCTTAAATCAACAATTTCATTAATAGCTGAAAGTGGAGGGTGTCCCATGATTCGATCTCTCCACAGCAATATATCTTTGCCATTCCCTGGGATTTTATACAAATGAGTTCTAAAGAAATCGATCCCTTTACAGCAGAGCCTCCAAGCCTGCGTTCCTCTAGGAGCAAGCGCTGCATTAAAGGAGGTGAACGACTGATTTTTGAGATACTTAAGTTTTAAGAGCTGGCTGACAGGATGCGTAGGCTCGGTTAAAAGCTGCCACAAGAGTTTACAGCCCAAGGCTAAATTTGCATGCTGGGGGTCACGAATTTGGAGTCCGCCTTCAGCAAAGGGATGCTTCACTGTTTCCCAATTAATTAGATGAAATCGATTGCTGTTTCCCTTCCCACCGTTCCATAGAAAATTCCGCATAAGACAGGAGATTTGATCTGCGATTTGTCTTGGAGCCATCAGCAGAGAGGCTTGGAATGTTGGTAGTGCTGAAAGCACAGATCGAATTAGAGTGAGCTTGCCGCCTGTGGAGAGCCAAACGCCTCCCCACGCTGCAATATTTTTTTTGAACTTTGAAATCACCTCCTCCCATAGGTGATTGCGGTTGGATCCCATCGTCAAAGGGAGACCGAGATACTTTATTTTGTCCCACGCTGCATAACCTTTGAACCCCAAAACGCTGGCAATCCTTTCAATAGATTGTTGGTCTGTATTCCATCCATAGACAACACTTTTCCTCTCGCTGATTAACGCTCCTAAGATGCTGCAATACTTTTGGAGAATGGTCTTGAAGGCGTTAGCAATTCTCATGGAAGCATCCCCGAGCAGGAGTGAATCATCAGCAAAGAGCACGTGATTCACTGGGGCAATGCCTTGCACAATTCTTATCCCTGGTATGGAACCAATTTTTTTCTCCTGTGACAGCTTTCTGCTTAGTGAATCAGCAAACAGAATGTAGAGAAAGGGAGAAAGAGGGCAGCCCTGCCTCAGTCCCCTAGTGGCTAAAAAGAACTCTGCTGGTCTACCATTCACCATTGGGGCAATCCAGATATTTTCAATGCAAGATTTGATGAGGTTTATGAATTCCTGATTGAATCCAAAGGCTGCAAGGACCCTAAACAGAAAAGAACGATTAACTCTGTCAAAGGCATTACACATATCCAATTTGATTATCATACCTTGTTCTCTCCGGGTTTGACTGGAGTGCAGGGCTTCTTGGATTTGGATGACATTGTCCAGGATTTGTCTGCCTTTCACAAATCCTCCTTGGGTCGGAGAGATGAGATTTTGGAGAAGGGGTTTAATTCTGTTAGCCAGTAGTTTGGCCACGATCTTGTAGGATGAATTGCAGAGTGAGATCGGCCTGTATCTATCAAAGGAGCCTGGGTTTGATTCCTTGGGGATTAAAGCGAGGAAGGTGGAGTTTATTCCTCCACCCACTTTTTCCTTCCTTAAGATTCCTCTTATCATTCTGAAGAGATCAGATTTGATTATCTCCCAACAAATTCTATAAAAATGAACTGAGAAACTGTCAAGTCCTGGAGCTTTGTCTGGTTCCATGGACCAGACTATATTAGTTATCTCTTCTTCCGTGACTGGGCTCATCAGAGAATCATTATCTTCCACGCTGACTAGTTTTGGAATGGTTGAGAGAAACTCTAATGCATCCTCCTCATTCCCATTTCTTTCCGCACTAAGGAGGTTCTGAAAATGGTTTACAGCTGCTTCTTTGATTTGAGAAAATCCTTTATACACCTGTCCGCTAGAGTTGGTAATTTCTGCTATATGATTACGTGAGAGGCATGCCCTGCACTGTCTATGGAAGTATGTGGTATTTCTGTCCCCAGATTTAAGCCACAGACTTCAAGACTTTAAGCGCCAATGTTCTTCTTCATTTCTAAAAGAACAATATGTATTCCTTTGGGCAGATTTTTCATTGGCTAAGTCTGTGGGAGAGGGATCCTTCTCCTCCATTTCGAATTGTATTCCTTCCAACAGAAGAACTGCCTCCTTCCTCTGCCTAGTGGGGGTTTGCATGGATTTCTTTATCCAATCTTTAAGAGCTTTTTTTGTGTTTTTCATTTTTTGTTCCCACACATAGCTTGGGGATCCAAATACATCTGCCCTCCAAGCTGTTTGGACTGTTTCAAAGAAACCTTCTTTACCTGCCCAGAGAGGATTGAAACGAAATGGGAGGGGGCCTAGATCTTATTCTTCTTTTAGGCATAAAAGGATTGGCTTATGATCCGATGTGAGCTTTGGGAGAATCTTGGAAAAAACTATTATGTTGTCCATCATTAAAGAGCTTCTGATGAGGAATCTATCCAGCCTAGCAGAGATATGATTTTCTCCTGTTCTGTTGTTAGTCCAGGTGTATTTTCCTTTCACGGGTTTGAAGTCAACTAAGTCCCACTGCAGTATCAGATTTCCCACTGTATTGATGAAAGGATCCCTAGAGAAAATCCCTCCTCTTTTTTCTGTGGGATCTAGAATTATATTCAGATCACCACCTATGACTATATTTGTGGGATTGATCTGCTCTATATAATCCAAGAGTGACCTCCAACACTCTCTCTTTTCTTCATAATGAACAGGGACGTACAAGTTAAACAGAGCAAGGGAGAGGTTGCTTGTAGTGTGGCGCAGTTCTGTGAAGATCCAATGTTGGGTCTCAGAGAATCATTCTAATGAGAAGGAGTTTTTTGACGAAAATGTGCCTATTCCTCCGGCCGAACCCCTTGCACTGACAGCCTTTCCTGAATCGTATTTCCATTTCATAATGCTAGTGTTTAGTAGGGTTTCCCCTTCTATTTTGGTCTCTTGGAGCATAAGGATGTCCGCGGTTTCCATCTTCGATAAATCTTTGATAGCCTCTGCCTTATTGGGGTTACCCAGTCCCCTACAGTTCCAAGAGACCAGCTGCATCATTTACCACTTGATGGGGTGGGGCCTCCTCCCTTGGGCGCCCTTGGTCTTGTATTTCTCCCGATGGTCATTTCAATGGTAGTTTGACTGCCTAGGGTTTTCTGCCGTTCTGATTCTTCTTCCCTAGTTTCCTTGTTTGTTCTTCTTCCCACTTTTTTGGATGGCCTTTCAAAGGTTTCCTCATCAGACGAGCCCGTGTTTTCTAGGTTCTTCTTCTTTTGTTTTATGATGTCAGCATAAGAAGGAGAAGAAGTATTGCTAGAGTTTGGATTTGGGATGTTACCTGGCTCTTGATTTTCTGTATTATTCATCTGTGGTAGATCTTCCTGCTCGGCCTCTGGAGGGTCTGATGGTGGTGTAATGGATTTGAAGGGTTTTTGTCTCCTGCAATGCTGTTAGCTTCCCTGCTTCCACTGTTTTGATTACTTGCGTCTTCTTGCCCTGTTTTGTTCCTTGTCTCTTTTACTTTGTTTTTGTTGTTCTGCCTGCTGCTTGTTGTTCTCTTTGCTTGCTTCCACTGCTCACCTTTTTCTTTCTCTGCTATTTCCTCATATTTTTTTTTACAATATCTTGCGAAATGCCAATATTCATGGCAATGTCGACATTTAAAGGGCAGTTGTTCATAATCTAGCTCTTGAATGTGCGACCAGTCTGCCACCGAAAGTTTGATGGCTTCAGGGAGCCCGACCTCCAGATCAACTTCCACACAGATGCGTGCACAGGAGAATTGATCCTTTCTCGGGGCCTGATCAATATACCTGCCAAGGGCATTGCCAATGGATTGCAGCGAGCTCTGACTCCAGCAATGGAGAGGGAGGTGCGGGAGGCGCACCCAAACAGGAACGGCTGTGGGCACATCTTGAGCAGGGTCGAAATCTGGAGACCATTTGTTCAAATATAACCCTTGAGGGCCCATGAAATAAGGCCCGCTTTTGAAGATCAAGCTTTGATCTTCCATGCTGTCAAACACGAAGACGAAGAACCCTTTGCCTACAAAATGGCTTTTTATACCTTCCTTAACCAGTGGGATCCAGTTTCGTTTGACCCAATCATCTACTGCCTTCGGGGATGGCCATAGCCCTGTGAACTAGCCGATGAGACCCCTTTCGGCAAGGTTTAGCGCTGATCTACAAGCATCATCTACCGGTAGAGACACCGTAGGGATGTTGTCCAACTTCTTAACGAACTTTTGTTGCGAGACCGAGGTCGGTCGCTTATCAGCTGCAGCAACAAGGGATCAGAATGCATCTAAATCTGAAGGCGGAAAGGATTCACCTCGATTCGTCATGGTCGGGGATGGAGGGGTGGGGGTCAAAGCAGGGACCCCATGCACCAGCACAGATCTACCCCCAGAGCTATCGAACCACAGGTGCAAAGTCAAACACGAGAGCCAGAACCTCACCAATCTAGATCGCCCCGCACACCAAAGGCCTCCCCGGCGACGTAGAGCTCCACTGAAATTTCCTCCTTCAAAATAACTACCTGGACCGAAATATTTGATTTCCCTGAGAAAATTTTCCTGCAAGTTTTATACCCCATAATAAATAATATATTTAATATAAAAGATGTTTTTTTTCTATTAATTATAGACGGAGCTAATTTAAACAAGATCAATAGATGCTTACAAATTCCACAATTAAATTATGATATGCCAACATATACTCACAACCCATATTTAACCCAATTTCAATCAATTCTTCTGATGATTCTTCTTTGTATGTTAGCACCTGTTTGAAGACATTCAATGATTATTTTTGTAAAACAACTTTAAAAAAAAAAAAAAAAATGAAATCTAGTTAAGTTGTTATAAGGAAGTAACAATTACTCACAAACTTAGAGATCAACCATTTTCTTCCTTGTCGTCATGTTTTATGTGCTGAATGGGTTCCATTTTCTTTTCTTTTCTGCAAGAAAATTATTGCAAATTAATATTTAATGCTAAATTATTTATTTATTGTACCTAATGATCGAAAAATTCAATGATTACATATTACATTTGAAGCACGTTGTTCTATTCGTTCCACTAGATCCCTCAAACTTTTGTAAAAGTTTTTCCCCCTTTCGTTAACTTCCAACACCACTCCAGATGAGCCAAGGAGAAATTCATTTTCATTTTCATGCTCTATTTTTTTTCTTTTCTTAGAACAACATTCATTTTCTGAGTTGTTGGTTCCTGTAAAACATTAAACAAATTTGAATTAGTAGAGTGTTTGACACATACTATCTAATAATTTTAAGTATATTATTAATGATAATTAAAAAAGAAACTCATATTGGATCGATAGTATTGTTTCATTCACCTGATTCATCTTTTTGCAATTTTTCCATTAAACTTTAATGCTTTTCTAGTCGTAGATGAAAAATAATCATATCGATATTCATCATTTTGTGGCTTTGCATGATACACAGTAAACAATACATATTAGCTAATATTTTTTATAAAGAATTTACAAAGAACTTGCCTTTTTTTTTTCTTGATGTGTTAACAGTATTTTTGTTACTTGATATCTTGTCAATCATTTCTTTATCAATATGAAACCTGTAGCATATCATTCATTAATATATTTATAAATAAACTCTCAACTTTTCAGTTAGAAAATAAATCTCGAGACACCGGTGCGCCTTTCATGAAATCCGCACCGCCGACGGTGCGTGGATATATTAACAACGCACCACCGAATAGTATAATACGTTGTACGGTGTGTTCGGTATTATAAATGCACCGCAAAAACAATGTAATAAACCTAATAGTGTGTGGGGTATTATAAATGCACCGCAAAAATGGTGTAATACAACGTACGGTGCTTTCATAGTTAAAGATAGCACCGATGCCCTATTTCAGATTTGGCGCACAGATTTAAAAAATTATTTTCAACTTTTTACGACACAGAACTTGCGCGATGCACTGTAATAATACAGAACACTAGTGCAGTGGAGTACGCAAGGTGCACCGATAAAGAAAAATCCATTTTTTCAAAAATTCACGCAATTGCCGAATGAATTGGGATCCGACTATGCAAGTCGTCCCGTGGGTTGGACGTCAATCTAAAATGAAAAACCATAATTCTGAAATCACATAAAAAAGGAGAAGAAAGGGAAAAAACAAAAAAATAAAGGGTTCAGGGTAAAAATGGATAAAACTGTAGGAAAAAATAAAAAACTGCAGAAAAAAAGTAAAAAAAAGAATTAAATTTAATCACAAAATGGTTTAAAATTCTATGATAAAGGACTTGAATCACCAGAGTTTTGGTTTCTGATTGTCTGAATACTTCTGTTGGAACGTATTTCACCATCCACAGTGCCCTTGTGCTCTCTTGCTCCAAGTCTGTCTCCTGCAAAAATCTGACTGAAATTTTTTAGCAAAAATAGTGAAATAATGAAAAGTCTTTAGTATTTAAAGAATTATTTTATCAAATTAGATTTTCGAAAATATTTTGCCACCAATTTTTCAAATTGTTGTTTTTTTTAACTTCTAAAAAATAAAGTTTTGTTTTTTTTTTATTTGTGTTTATTCGTTTCCGGTGCGCATAAATGTGATGCACCGGTGCGTTTTATTAATACTACGCACCGGGGCCTATTAGGATAATAATCGCACTGGACTTTTTAAAGTTTTTTATTTTATTTTATGTAAGATCATAAAAAATAATGATAATTATAAAGTACATGAATTTATTTTCATTATTTTCTAAACTTTATATATGTAAGATCATAATAAAATAATGATAATTATAAATTACATGAATTTATTTTCATTATTTTCTAAACTTTATGTTATAAAAATTCGTATTATTCTAGATTTGTTATTTTACAATTACTTGAAAATTTACAAATTTAAATATTTTAATAAAATCACTTCACATTAATACAATTAAAATTTTCACATTAATAGAATTAAAATTTTACAAATTAAAATTTTACAAATTAAAATTTTACATACAATTACATTAATTAAAATTACAATTACAATTAGAATTAAAATTACAATTACAATTTTACATTAATTTCACATACTTGAATTAGAATTAGAATTTTAATTTTACATACAATTACATTTACAATTTTACATATAATTACATTTACAATTACAATTACAGATTTACAAATATTTTACAGACAATTCAATTAAAATTACAGTTACAAATACAATTACATTTACAATTTTACAATTTTTCATATATACAATTACAATCATTTCACAATAAATTAAATATTACAATTACAATCAAAATGTTACATTAATAAATATTTTACATACAATTACACTTAAAATTACAATTAGTACAAATACAAATACAATTTTACATAGAATTAAAATTTAAATTACAATTACATTCACGACATAATATTTAATAAATATCATGGTCATTTAATAATATTAAATTAATTAATAAACATCATCACGATCATGATAACCATCTTACAAACATCATACTCGACTAATAAACACATTCAATTAACATCAAATTAACATTATATATTAACATCATCACAACACAAAAATAAAATATACATCTCAATATAATGTTAAATAACTCATGCGCCTATCAAATATACACATATATCTTCAAGCTAAACATTAAATGAACATATCTAACATGACTAACAATATGTGCCACATCATGATGATCATCAACATGAAAATTAAGTACAACTGCAACATGAACATAAAATACATGGACCATATATATATATATATATATATATATAATGTTAAAAATATACAACTGTAATATAAATCATGTCATGGATCAAGCTCTGGTGGTAGTATAACATGAACATCAATAACACTAGTAGAAGTGGATGCGGCTTGCTCAGTAATGCTGGGTGCAGCCTCAACAGTCGATGGTCAACTAGCCTGCTCATGATCATGATGATCAGTAGTACTGATGGATACATCCGCTAGTGGTATTAGAACATGATCAATATGAGGCGCAGTAGTAGTGGAGGCGGCCTTCTCATTCAATAGTACTAGTGCAACCTCAGCGGTCGATGGTCCAGCCTGCTCATGATGATCATGATTAGTACTCATGGTGGATGCTGCAGGCTGCTGATTGGATGTGGCCGATGGTCTAACCTCATCTCCATGATGACTAGTGTCGGATGCTGGCAGTGGAGCCTCATGCTAATCATCAGGCGCGCCGTGAGGTGAACGATCATGAGATGCATCTGAGTGATGGCTGGCAGACTTTCCATCACGTGCCGCAGCTCGACTACGCCTATAGCTACAGAAAATCCTCCTCAATTGCGTAATAGCTGTTGTAGCTCCTACGACATGCCGCATCAGGCAGTACATGTCACGCGACATGCCTCTCCACATCCGT
Organism: Pinus albicaulis; assembly: GCA_034641835.2. Lineage (NCBI taxonomy): Eukaryota > Viridiplantae > Streptophyta > Pinopsida > Pinales > Pinaceae > Pinus > Pinus albicaulis. The sequence goes on from CM076583.1 coordinate 433,263,698, forward strand.
ATCAATCTATCATCACCCTGTATATCTCTGTAATGAGCGGGCCTGATGCCCGCATCTGAAATCAATCCACATAGTTGGTTTCCCAACTCCATCTGGTATCTGGTCTCTGGTCAACCACGCCTAGCAAAAGGTGGTACCAGTGCACCATAGGCGCATGAGGATCATCCCGATCATCTGGCACATCAACCATCTCCTGATCGAAATCATCAGGATCGACACCTGGATCATGTGGTGGATTCGACATCTCCTTGCCATCAAAAGACCCAGTCTGCAAAATATATACAAGTACACAATAATAATTAGACAATTTAATAACATAATTTAATAAAAACAAGTTAAATAACATGTTAGAATAAATATAAATAAAACAGTAATATTACCTCTATCATCTGGCGGCTCATCAGGAGTGAAGAGGATGTTGGGACACCCTCGCCAATCTAGTCCAACATAAGGACATGGGACCATAATGAAGGGATGCAACCCACCAACGCTGGCTAGTAAGTCCAGAGAATCATGTGATATCCTCACTGGAAAAATAGTGTCTCCCCTCTTGGGCATCATCTGCCCCCACATGAGCATCCGACCTCAAACATCGGCCTACAAGGCTGTCGAACAAAACTAGGTCGCATCTCTGGAAACCTCTCAAAAAATAAACAAAACAACTCTGAAGAAAAAGGGAAGTTGACCCTCCCTTGTGCATGAGCATGACATCTATCTAAGGTCGTACAAAATTGTCACAAAAAAATAGCAGACCACCTGACAAGTCGTGGCTACTGCACTAAAGAATCAACATAATATAAAAGTGAGCAACTAATGCGTTGGCCGTCACTCGTGTTGTGCGAAATGATCAAAGCGATAATAGAGAGGCACTGCACGTCCTTTCTACTAAAGGCACCTATACATAACTGACCTCTAGGTACCTGAAACTATGAAGGAGACAATACATGTGCTCCAATGTATCTCTAGTAGTAAACTAACTGTCTCCTTGCTACACAACCAAGTGGCACGTCTAGGAATGAGGGAAAATCCACCCCTCTCCTCGATAGTCCTGTAATAAAATAAATGTCCTCCTCAGTGGGTGTGTACCACTGGTCAGGACCAACCTGAAAAGCCTATCGGTGGGCATTCCACCTGCCGATAAGATGTCTCAAAAGCACACTATGGGCCTTTAGGCCAGAAATAGCCTCCTCATAGAAGTTGAGGAGGCCTACCTACTTAAGGATCTCCTGGGTATCTGTAGTAATAGGGTGAGGGAATCCATCTCTCTCCCTCTCTCTCACCTCCCATAGGCGAATCATGTCATATTTTTCTACTTGTTGTTGCTACTGTTGCTCCTGTTCTCTCTGAATCATTGCCATATTAAATAATTTTTTTTTATTAAAAAACAAATGTATTTATAAATATACATATATATTTTTTTTTGAAAAAAAAACATACATACAAGTTGGTGCTCCATAAAAACAGTCACGCACCAGTGCTGGTGCATCCAAATATTTTAGTGCACCATCCCCGGGGCCCCTAATGAAACAGATCGCACGGGCTTCGGTGCCGATGTCTATTTTTCAAGCACCACAGAATGTATATAATTCAGAATAGCAGTGCGCTAACTGAAATATATGCCCTAACGTGTATAGTCATGTCAGCGCATCGAATTCATGACAATGACATAGTTGATGGTGCAGTCTTTTACCCGACCGCACCGTTGACCCTCTCGGAATGCAAAATGTGGTGCACTGGGCGGAAAATGCAGTCAACGCACCACACTGTGATTGCCGGGGTCAACGGTGCACCTAGATAAATGAGTGCATCGCCTTTTTATTTTTTATTTTTAATTTAAAATTATTCGGGGCACCTTTCAGCACCACCTTGGAAACGGTGTGGTTACTGTTAGCACCGGTAGCGGTGCTTCCTATAAATTTTACAGGTAGCGCTGCTACCGGTGCGAGCCGAACAACTCAAGTGGACCGCGTGACAAAAAAAAATTTTAATGCTTATTTTTAAGTTTGTTTCAATATCTAATCTAGTAAAAGGCTTAATTATAGAAAAACTAGAAAAATACCTATACATTTCGCAGTCGAGGAGGCATATTGGCTATAAAATTTGGAAAATAAAAATTTCCCACTATTTTTCAAAATGCACGCTGCAAATTGGTGGCTAGTGCAGAGCAGCAGTGCGTGCAATGGGTGCAATGAGAGCACCTATGTCAAGGCGGCTCAGAAATAAGTAAATAGCACCAGGGTTTGAGAGCTCTGGAGCACTGAGGAAAGTGAATAATGAAGTTTTTTGGCCATAAATTTTTTTTTACTAACCCTGTTTTGGTGCGCGGGGTTTTATAAGTGCACCGGTGTGGTTAAATAAAACTGCACCTGGTGGTATCAATTTTGGCACATTGTTTATAACGCACCGGGGCATTGCCCTAACCGTGCACCTGGATGTTTTAGTTTCAGCGCGAAAATTTGATGATGCACCAGGGCGGCGTAATTGTAAAGCACCAGTGCGTAATAGTCACAAAGCAATGATTTTTTGGCCTTTATTTTTTTTATATATAACACTATTCCAGTGCGTGATGTTTCTGGCGCACTGGTGCTCTTAGAGAAGAACACACCAGTTCTTTTCTGTTTTGGCGTGGTGTTTTATGATGCACCGACGTGGAAGATTATTGACACCCTGGTGCGTTATAGTAATTGGACACCCCGATGGTGTGTACTTTGTGCACGCTATCCGGTGTGCCAATGTTCGGTGCGCACCAGTGCATTCTATGGTATCGTGCGTACCGGTAATTGATAGCTCAGGAGCACTAGAAAACTGAAAAATATGGGTTTTTTGTCATTTAATTTAACCATTTACCAGTGCGCGTTGTTTATAGGTGCACCAGTATTGTTTGCTGCAAACGCACCGGTTGGTTTTTGTTTTGGAGCATTTTTTATGATGCACCGGTGTGGTTTCTGTCTACCGCACCATGTGGTTTCGGTGTTGGCGTTGTGTTTTATAATGCACCGGCGCAGACGAGTTTTGAGGCACCGGTGCTCTATTATATTATGACGCACCAGGAGTGTGTGTACGGAGTGCATGGTGTCCGGTGTGCCAATGATTTTTTCCGCAGCAGTGCTTTTCTTTTTTGAGAGCACCAGGGCGAGTTTTAATGATAATAACACCGATAGAAAAACATCCACAAAACCCTCCGCCCGCCAACCTCCTCTAGTAACCTCTACTAGAAATGGATGTATGTGGTATTTTTCTTTATGGTTCCTCAAAAACATTCGCTAGAGGGTCTTTTCCTTGTAGTGTCAAAGGTCTTAGTTGCTTCAGGAGTCCATGAAAATGCATCTTTCTTCAATAATGTTGTTAGAGGTGCTGCTATTCTCCCATCATTCTTAACAAACTTGTGATAATACCCTGTTAACCCGAGAAATCCTCACAATTTCTTTATGGTTGTGGGGACTTTCCATTCCTTAATGGATTTAATTTTGTTAGGCTCTACCTTAACAGCCTCGTGAGATACAATATGACCTAGATATTCCACCTCATGTACTCCAAAGAAACATTTGGAGGTTTATGCATATAATTGTTTCTCCTCCAATTTTTTGAGCACCCTGTCAGCATGCTGAACATGATCCTTCCAAGACTTGTTGTATATTAGTATATCATCAAAAAATACCAACACAAATTTTCTAAGGAAGTGTTTGAAAATGGAATTCATCAAACCTTGAAATGTAGAAGGTGCATTGGTAAGGCCAAAATGCATGACCAAAAATTCATGATGACTCTAATAAGTTCTAAATGATATTTTTTTAATGTCTTCAGTTTTCATTCTTATTTTATGATATCATGAACGAAGATTTGGAAATATGATGCAGATTGTTGTCCTTGATGGCAACCCACTGAATAAAGATGAAGACATGAGAGTGTTGGCATGTGTTGTCCTTGATGGCAATCCACCTGATGAAGTTATTCTTGACCTGATGGAATTGATAAATGATGTAAATCTAATATGATATGATGTTTGTTGGCAATATGATGCTGAGTGTTGTCCTTGATGACAACCCACTTGATAGAGTGTTGTCCTTGAATGGAAACCCACTTGATGAAGTTGTGTTTGATAGAATATGTCTTGATAAACTAAATCTGATGTATCTACAATGAGAAAAGAAGGGAATGAAGAAAGGAATTCAGCATGTGCTCAAAGTATGATGAAAAGAGTATGTCTCTATGAATACGCGGATCTGTCTAAGGGAAGTCGCGTATGCACGCGGAAAAGAACGTTCCAAGTCGCATATGGGCAAAAGCGCTCAAAAAGTGCAAATCCAGGGGCCCGTGGTATTGAAGGCTCATGGTATTGTTATGACTCATGGTATTGCTTTGGCCCGTGGTATTGAAGACTCATGGTATTGCTTTGGCCCATGGTATTGAAGGCTCATGGTATTGCTTTAGCCCGTGGTATTGAAGGCTCATGGTATTGCTTTGGCCCGTGGTATTGGAAAAGGATAAACCTATATAAGGAGAAGAAATTCATTGTGCAAATCATGAGTGTGGGTGCAAGATGTCTGAGCTTGAATGAATACTTCTCTCTGAAGTAGATCTAAATGGAAAGGGTTACACTTGAAGATAAATCTGAATGTATGAAGCACCAATGATGAAGAAGGGGATCTAGATCTGAAATGCACTTGTATCTACTAGATCAACTTATGGAAGGCCTAGATCTGTGATGAGGCGAACATCTAGGCGAACATCTGTTTGAAGTGAAAAGGGTAAATCTGAATTGAACATCTGATCTGATGAAGTATGCAGCTTTGTAATCATTGAAGATCTATACGCTACTTCACCGCGGAGGAAGCGCGTATATACGCGGCTTCTATGAAGTAAAAGCGCGTATGCGCAATGAAATATACACTAAGGTATACGCTAGTTTGTGTGGACGGAAGCGCGTACATACGCGACATCAGTGAAGTAAAAGCACGTATGCAAACTAGGGTTTGCTGAAGCAAGGGGTATGAAATATCTGATCTGTTCTGCTGTGTTTCTGCTATTTGATCTGTGTTGATATGTATCTGTTGGTGATATATGTTTGTGCTTAAAAGTATGGAAAGGGTCCAGTATGAAAATATGATGAAATGTGGCCTGCAAGTGGTGTTCTATTGAAGTTGTTGGATCCAGTGTGAAAAATGATGAAACGTGGTCCAAGGTGGTGCTGAGGGTTGTAGCCTTCAGTCAGGGGGTTGTAGCTCCCTTCCAGGTGAGGCTGGTAAACGAGATCGGGGGGTCGTAGCTCCCTTCCAGGAGAGGCTGGTAAACGAGTCATGGGGTTGGAGCTCCCTTCCAGGAGAGGCTGGTAAACGAGCGCAGGTGGGTGCCTGCGTGCTGGTCAAGTCTGCGCCAGCACATATGTTGTAAGATGTTTTCTCTATAATAAAATATTGAAGGCTGAGCAACTGCAGCGGTGGTTTTCTCCCGACTTGGGTTTCCACCTAAAAATCCTGGTGTTCATGTGTGATGATGGTTTACTCTGTTCTTACTGCATATGTTTACTGTTTGTTAAACATCTGATGAATGAATGATAGAATGATTTAAGTGAAGATCTAATGACATAATTAGATATCTGTGTATACGCGAGTTTCTTAAAGGGTATCCACGTATATACGCGAGTCTGTTTCAGGAAAGTAGCGTATGGGTTTTAGAAGCAAGAAAAAGTAAAAGTTTTGAATATGCAGTAAATACTGATTCACCCCCCCCTCTCAATATTTTTCCCAACAATTGGTATCAGAGCAGGTCCTTCTGCAGAAGCTTGATCGCTTGAAGGAGATCCGTCGCAATGGGAAGTCAAGAAGGAGTAATGTCTATAAAGCCACCTCTATTCAATGGAAGCAATCCGATATTCTGGAAGGTACGAACAAAAGCATATCTGCAAAGTCTTGGTGCAGATGTATGGGCAATCGTGGAAGAAGGTTATCAATACCCGACAAGTATTCCTACTGATGCAGCTGAAAGAAAGAAGTATGAAATCAATGCCAAAGCAATGAATGTCTTATTGGGAAGCATGTCTGAATCAGAATTTGCTAAAGTGATGCAGCTACATTCAGCAAAAGAAATATGGGACAAAATCATTCTAAGCTATGAAGGAGACTCAAAGGTAAAAAGTGCAAAACTCCAAACTCTTAGAATTGAATATGAAAATTTGAAGATGCATAGTGATGAAAGTGTTGCCAGTTTCTTTCTTCGTCTAGATGATATTGTAAATCGGATGAGAAATTTGGGTGAAACCATAACTGATACTACTCTGGTGGAAAAGTTCTTAAGATCTTTGACTTCAAAATTTGACTCTAAAGTTTCAGCTATTGAAGAAAGGCAAGATCTGCAAACTCTTACTATTGTTCAATTACATGGTACTCTGACTGCTTTTGAAATGAGACAAGGAGGTCCTTCTCAAATAAGAGAAGTTGCTTTTAAGGCATCTACAAGAGGAAAAGAAAAGGAAATTGTCAAAGAATCCAGCTATATATCCGATGAAGAAGAAGCGAATTTCGTAAGAAAGCTCCAACTAGGTACTGGAAGATTCAAAGGTAAGCTTCCCTTCAAATGTTTTGAGTGTGGAAAAGTTGGTCATTATGCTGCTAAATGTCCTTATAGAGAAAAGCATGGTAAAGGGAAACAATTTGAAAAGAGAAAGAGTTATTATGTAAAAGAAGATGATGATGAAGTGTCTAGTGAAGATGAAGAAGATTCTGACCATGATCTGAAAGTGCTCATGGCAAAGAAGCAAAAGAAGAAGGTTACTCAAGGAAAGGAGATACCTCAGAAATCATGTATAGAAAAAATTGAAGAAGATGAAACAGATTCTGACGAAGCTCTACAAGTGCTCATGGCAAAGAAGAAAAAGAAGAAGGCTACTCGAAGCAAGGAGATATCTCAGAAAATAGAAGAAGATGAATCAGATAGTGATTGGGGTCATCCTTTGCATGATCTTGGTGGTACAAACAATGATGAAATTTGTGAAAGTAATATTTTGGAATTAGAGAAAGCTTTCAAGATCAAAGATGAAGAACAACAAAGAGCAATTGATAAGAAATATTCTATCAACAAAGAGATGATCTCTCAAATGAAAGAACAAATAGAAATGCTGAATGGTCAGGTGGACAAGTATCAAAATCGAATTAAAGAACTAGAAGCAGAAATCAACGATCTAAATGCAGATCTCAAAAAATCAAGCAAGAAGAATGAAGGACTTGAAGCTGCAATCATCTTTCTACAAACAGATCTTGAAGCATCAAATAAGAAGAATGAAGAACCTCTGTCATTTGAAAAGGAAGGCCTTGAAGCAGAAATCATCTCTCTCAAAGAAGATATGAAAAAATCAAATAAGAAGAATGAAGAGCTGCAACAAACATGTGAAGAAAACGAAAATTGGTTGAAAGAAGAGATTCTAAATCTGAAGGATCAAGTAGAAGATGGAAGAAAGAAAGAAGAAAGCATGACAAAGCAATGTCAAGCCTTGGAGGTTGAGGTAAACATTCTCAAAGGTAAATTAGAAGAAAAAGTTAAAATTTTGAGGTTTCATGATAGTACTAACATTTTGGACAATATTCTGAGTAATCAAAGGTCTCCTGCTATCAAACTTGGTCTTGGTTTCCATGAAACTGTTAAAGGAGAATCTAGCTCACAAGGAGGTGCTAAAGAATCAAAGGACATCAATGCAAAATCTGAAGTGTTGAAAGAGCCAAAAGATCAACCAACAATCATGAATTCTCAAAGGAATTCATTCAAGAACATTGAATGTTTTAAATGTCATAACTATGGGCATGTTGCAGCAAATTGCAGAAGCAGGACAATTCAGCCACAAACAAATAGGTACTCTGGTAGCTTCAAGGGATATTGTTTCTCATGTAACAAGTATGGACATAAAGCAGCTGATTGTAAAAGGAGAAAGATTAGAAATACTCATCATGATTCTTATGCTTATTTCTCCGGACACATGAGATGTTATTCTTGCAACAAGTATGGACATGTAGAAAAGGAATGCAGGTTGAACAGATATGAGAAATTGGATAACTTCCAGCACACAAATAGAAAGTTTAAACAAATCTGGAAAAAGATGGAGGGATGGAATAAGAATCAATCTAGAGAAGAAAAGGATAATTTTGTGGATGCTCTAGAAGACAATGATTTTCTTGAAGAAAACACTCAATTCAAAATGGAGGACCAATCAGAAACGTAGGGAATTCTGACCCTACTGCAGTCATTCGCTTATGAAGCTGACTTTTCTTATTGACTGCAGGAATGATGTGGGATACATTATGAGATCTAGTAACGTATCATCACAGGGGGAGCAATGTATAATGACTCTCATGATTGATTTGAATATTCTGGTTGTATGTATTTCTGACTGTGCATCTGGTGTGAAGAAAAGACAGGAACAGAAGGTAAACTTGCAGGAGGATATGAAGGTGTGAAATTCTCTATATTTCACTTTCCATACGCGGGTTATATGAAACAAAGTCGCGTATACACGCGAGTTCCAGCTGACACATCCGCGTATGCATTGATGATAAGAAAATTTATCTGATAGCTGAAGATCTGGAGCAGAGGTCCAGGGGGAGCATCAGTCTGACTGCTGATGATTGCACTGTTAGCATTATTCTGGTTATACTCATGATAATGAAACGATACATGGGTTCTTGTGTTGAAGATTATGGATGAAGCCTGGTTGCTTTATGATGAAGAGCATTCGTTGTTGAGATGAAAGTCTTATAATTCAGAAATGAGGACAGATCATGCAGAGATTGTTGCTGATGACTTGCTGTTGAAGGTACTTCAGATTGCACAAGCTAAGGAAGAGCACTGGTTTAGGGGGAGCAGCAGGTTGAATACTAATGATTGCATTGTTGGCAATATGACTGCTTATTCTTTGGTTATTGTGATACTCATGCTCAAATGATGATGGCTTGGTACATGGTTTATGATGATGAGACGTTGAATGAGTTGTGTTTACTGCTTGCTGAAGTTTATCTGTTGGATAAAATTGGAAGTCTTATGATTCAGAGATAAGAATAGTTCATGCATAGTTTGTTACTATGGCTGACATATGTTCCTACATATGTTACTTCATGTTAAATCTTAAAGATCATGGTGATGTAGGATGGTGGTGGACCACATCAATGATTGCTTGACACTTATGAGAAGTTGTTGTTCTGGTATGATAAACTTTCTTGGAAATATTGTATTGATGTTGAAGGCTTGGATGACGCCACTACACTGTTCTATCTATCTGTAGTCCAGGGAAGCATTCAAATATCTCAGAAAGAAGCTGAACATTGTCTTTTCCTCACAGAGAATCAGATCTGGTTGAAATTTAGAAGATGGCTTGGGATACGCGGGTTTCCTGAAACACACTCGCTTATATACGTGAGTTCCTGCACAGAAAACCGCGTATGTTTGGTTGCTGGCAATTTTTGGTTGGTTCAGCTTTCCTCAGCACAGCTGCAGTGCTGTTTGGTATCTCTGATACTGTTTGGCATCTCTGGTGGTGTTTCAGTTCTCATAATTCTGTTTCTAATGTTTTTATGAAGATGCCTTGATGATTTGTTGGTGAAAGTGTTCATGATGCACAAACTAAGGGGGAGCCTTAGTCATTTGGAAAGGTTGCTTGGTTGCACAGATTCAGGGGGAGCATTAGCTTTGCTAAGTATAATGAATTATGTTGGTTCTGTTATATGATCTCTCTTGAGGTCTTCTTGGTATTGTTTATGAAAAGTCATATTTGTATTTTTGATGAAAAGGTCATGTGGAGACCCATGATGTAAATTGTAATATTCAGTCATGTAAAGACTTGTCAAATTTGTAAACCCACTTGGTTGGGTAGCTGAGTCATTTTTGTAAACCCACTTGGTTGGGTAGCTGAATTGAAATGTGTAAACCCACTTGGTTGGGTACTTGAGTCTCATATGTAAATCCACTTGGTTGGATATTTGATGTAAGTATGAGTCTTTGGTGATAGGAAGAGTCATGTACTTTATTGAAAAATATGTTTGAAGATTCAACATGAACTCAGGGGGAGCTTGGCCACTTCAGCACATATCAGATCTGCAGAATGCTTCTTCCACATGAGGAGAACAGGGAGAGTATGTTGGTTTGTGATCCGCCCTTTTCCCTTGATGTCAAAGGGGGAGAGTGACATGGTGTTTGAATGAAGAGAAAGAATGGTGTCAAATATTTGGGAGAGTGACATGGTGTCTTAATGTATCTATCTGTTGTGATAACCAAACACCATCATGGTTGCCATCAAGTCCAAAGGGGGAGATTGTTGGAAATATGATGCAGAGTGTTGTCCTTGATGGCAACCCACTGAATGAAGATGAAGACATGCGACTGTTGACATGTGTTGTTCTTGATGGCAATCCACCTGATGAAGTTATGCTTGACTTGATGGACTTGGTAAATGATGTATATCTGATATGATATGATGTTTGTTGACAATATGATGCGGAGTGTTGTCCTTGAAAGACAACCCATTTGATGAAGATGATGAAAACTTACTTGATGAAGTTGTGCTTGATAGAATATGGTTTGATGAACTAAATCTGATGTATCTACAATGAGAAAAGAAGGGAATGAAGAAAGGAATTCAGCATGTGCTCAAAGTATGATGAAAAGAGTATGTCTCTATGAATACGCGGATCCTTTCCAGTAGTCGCGTATGCACGCTAAAAGAACGTTCCAAGTCGCGTAAGGGCAAAAGCGCTCAAAAGTGCAACCAGGCCCGTGGTATTGAAGGCTCATGGCATTGGTTTGGCTTCCATGGTATTGTTATGGACCATGGTATTGTTTTGGCTCATGGTATTGAAGACTCATGGTATTGATTTGGCCCGTGGTATCAAGGCTGGGCTCATGGTATTGCTTTAGCTCGTGGTATTGAAGGCTCATGGCATTTCTTTGGCCCGTGGTATTGGAAAAAGGATAAACCTATATAAGGAGAAGAAATTCATTGTGCAAATCATGAGTGTGGTGCAAGATGTCCGAGCTTGAATGAATACTTCTCTCTCAAGTAGATCCTAATGGAAAGGGTTACAAGGCTTGAAGATAACCTCGAATGTATGATGCACCAATGATGAAGAAGGGGATCTAGATCTGAAATGCACTTGTATCTACTAGATCTGCTTATGGAAGGCCTAGATCTGTGATGAGGCGAACATCTAGGCGAGCATCTGTCTGAAGTAAAAGGGTAAATCTGATCTGAATATCTGACCTGAAGAAGTATGCTTCTCTGTAATCATTGAAGATCTATACGCTACTTCGCCGCGGAGGAAGCGCGTATACACGCGGCTTCTCTGAAGTAAAAGCGTGTATGCGCAATGAAATATACACTGAGGTATACACTGGTTTGTGTGGATGGAAGCGCGTATATACGCGACATCAATGAAGTAAAAGCGCGTATGCAAACTAGGGTTTGCTGAAGCAAGGGGTATGAAACATCTGATCTGTTCTGCTGTGTTTCTGCTATCTGATCTGTGTTGATATGTATCTGTTGGTGATGTATGTCTGTGCTTAAAAGTATGGAAAGGGTCCAGTCTGAAAATATGATGAAATGTGGCCTACAAGTGGTGTCCTAAAGGAAGCTTTGGATCCAGTATGAAAATTAATGAAACGTGGTCCATAAAGGTGTTGAGGGTTGTAACCTTCAGTTAGGGGATGGTAGCTCCCTTCCAGGTGAGGCTGGTAAACGAGATCAGGGGGTCGTAGCTCTTCCGGTGGAGAGGCTGGTAAACGAGCGCAGGTGGGTGCCTGCATGCTGGTAGGAGTCTGCACCAACACATATGTTGTAAGATGTTTCTCTATAATAAAATATTGAAGGCTGAGCAACTGCAGCGGTGGTTTTCTCCCCACTTGGGTTTCCACCTAAAATCCTGGTGTTCATGTGTGATGCTTATGTGTGTTGATTTATTCTGTCCTTACTGCACATGTTTACTATTTATAGAACATCTCATGAATGAATGATGGAATGATATAAGTGAATAAATATCTGCTTATTTATATCTCTGCTAATACGCGAGTTGTATGAAGGATATCCGTGTGTATACGCGAGTTTACTAAAGGAAAGTAGCGTATGGGTTTTAAGGAATGAAAAAGTAAAAAGGTTTTGAATATGCAGTAAATATTGTTTCACCCCCCCTCTCGTATTTTTCCCCAACAGAAGATCCAACTTGCAAAATAAATTTCTCCATGTAATTCATCCAATAATTCATCAATCACATGAATGGGAAATTTATTCTAATGGTGAGATTATTGAGCTCCTATAATCCATACACATTCGCCATGATCCATCCTTCTTGTGTACCAATACTACAGGAGCAGAGAAAGAACTTTGACTAGATTGAATTATACCCGCCTCTAACATTTCTGCAATCATACGTTCAATTTCACTCTTTTGGAAGTAAGGATATCTATAAGGCCTGATGTTTGGAGGAACACTTCCTGGAATCAAATGAATAGCATGATCATGATCACGAATAGGTAGGAGTCCTTTGGGAGTTTCAAACACCTTGGAATGATTGTCCAAGACTTGTTGGAGATCTGCAGAAATAGATGATTTTGATGTTGGAACTTCTAGTGAGCATAATTGTGCAATTACGCCTCGTTGTTCTTTCCTTAGAAGCTTTGTCATGCCATTAGAGCTTATTATCCTTCCTGGCTTCCCTTCAATACCCCGTAATTCGACTTCCTTTCCTTCTGAAAAAAATTTCAAGAAAAGTTCTTGAAAATTAAAAGCTACCGTCCCCAAAGATTGTAACCATTGTACTCCTAGTACAACATCAGCACCTACCATAGGAATGGAAAGCATTGGACTAGTCAACACATATTCCCCCATGGTTAGCTTGATATTATGGCATTTTCCAGAGCAATTTATAGTTCCTCCATTTGCAACCATTACTTGACATTCTGGTGCCGGGTATAGGAAACAATTTAATTCCTTGGCTACCTTACAATGAATAAAATTATGGGTGCTACCTGAATCAATCAACACTATTACCTTTTTCTTCTTGATATGTCCTTCTATCTTGAGAGTTTGAGGAGTGGTAATTCCTACCAATGCATTACACGACATGGTCAGATTCATTTCTTCCTCTTCTAGGGTTGGTTCCTGGTGTATATCCTCTTCTTGTTCATTTTCTTCTTCCTCTTCACAATCTATGTAAAATAATTTCTTCTCAGCACACTTATGACCTTTAGTGTATTTGCTATCACAACTGTAGCAAAGCCCTTTTGCTCTTTTTTCTTCCAAATTTTGTGGTGTCAACCTTGTAGGTTGTGGAAATCTAGGCGTAGCAACACTTCCTTCTTTATAGAATTGAGTGGTAGGCTTCCTTGTCACCATAATTTTACATTCAACTTTTCTTGCCAACCCGAATGCCTTCTCCAATGAATCAGGTTCCAAAACGTGAACTTCATGTTGGCTGTTATCCTTTAAAGTGCCTATGAAGAGATCAATCCTGTGTTCCTCTGGAATATCAGTTACCCTTATATTCAATTTTGGAAGTCCTCAATGTGCTGCCCCACTAAACCCTTTTGTTTGAGATTTATCAATTGGCTAAAGAAGGTGTTGCTCTTTGTATCCTCATAATGTGCTATCATTTCCTCCGTAAAAATTGACCAAGTGACAATTTTTTTATAGGAGCAAAGCCATCGATACCATACAAATGTATTTTTTTCTAAATGTAAAGTTGCAATACGTACCTTTTGTGTGTTTTGCACATTATTGAGATCAAAATATTGCTCCATCTGTAGTATCCATGTTATAGGATCATTTCCATCAATCTTCCTCATATCCATTTTTGGAATATGGTGGTTCTTCCCACCAACATTAGAGTTTATGAAATCATGATTAACATTTATTTTATTCTCATCATGAGTTTCATCTACTATCTTTTTACCATTAGGAAACATTCGTTGTATCAACTTTGTCAAACCTTCCATGTCTGCTTTTAGATCATTCTTCATGTTTTCCATTTTTTCATCGATCTTAGCTTCCATGTCATCCATCTTAGATTCCATGCCAGCTTCCATGCCATCTATCTTTGCTTCCATGCCATTCTTCAAACCATCCATCTTAGATTCCACGCCTTACTTTAAACCATCCATCTTAGTTTCCACACCTTTCTTCAAAATTTCCATGTCATTTTTTTTTCTCTTTGCGAGAGTGAAATTTGTTGCACTTGCTCTTGTAAATTTGATATGTCATGTTGCTTTGATTCTTCAAGGAAAAGTTATGTCCAATCTCCCATAACGACCCAATTATGGACTAGTTCAGTAGACTGAAATTGTACGACTTGCTGCATCTCACTGTTTCCTCCTTTGGCTCTAAAATTGATAGAAAATAAACTACAATACGTGTAATTGTGGCCACTTTTTACAACATTCCAATCCGATGCTCAGAGAGAGAGTTATGAATATTTTCCCATGATAACCTCTTTGAGATGAAATTCGGGAGCCTGAAAAAGACCTAACTTCCACAGATCATATCTCCGAAAATATTGCGAACCAAGCTCTGAAATTTTGTGAAGATGTTCCACGGGATTTCAGCTTCACCCTCTACAAATTTTAGCTTCTGAAACTTCATAGAAAAAAATTTATAACGCAAATTCCGCAATGACCTTTTTAGGTTAAATTTAGGAGCCTGCAAAAATCCATAAATTCCACAGATCATATCTCCGAAAATATTCCAAACCAAGCTCTGAAATGTTTCAAAAATGTTCCTCAAGATTTTGGCTTCACACTCTAAAAATTTCAACTTTTTAACCTTCGTAGAAAAAAAATTATAGCGAAAATTCCACGATGACCAGTTTAGAGCGGCGAAAACCTTAGAATCCAAAACTATGATACCAAATGTTGTGAAACCAGCTCCAAAAATAGAAGAAAAGAGATATCAATGCCTTAGAAATAAGAAACTTTGAGGGGGAAACCTCCAATACATTACATGAATGAACAATTCTTGGATGATACAAATTACAAAACCTCCTTTCTATATATAGGAGTCCATGGTGACCCATCAAAAGTAGATAGAAAGAATCTACCCATCAAAATTAGATAGAAAGAATCTACCCAAAGTGTTCTGCATGCACCCTCTTCTTCTGTTGTAGTTACTGGGTCTTCTATCTTCTTTGATTTGACAAAACCCTTGGAAGCTTAGATGCTCCTTGAATCTTCTAGACTAAGATTCATTTTCTTGGAGATAGTCACCAAGAGTCTCCTCCTTTGGTCTTTCTCCTTATTCATCTTCTCTTGCCAAGAATGTAGGCATGGTACCACGTTGTAGATTTGATGGTGTAGCTAGATGCTCACACCCATAATATGAAAATCTGGATCTTTCTCTATGCACAAGATCCTTTGGAGAATTTCTACATATTTCCATCCTTATTTCTATGATGTCTTTGTTAATTCCCTGAATAGTTTGGAAAAGAAGTCTTGAGAACTCCTTCCCTTTCATTACTCTTGATAATGGGTTTTTCCCTTGTTTTCTTTATCATTTGTATAATCACACTTCCGATGTCTTCTTCTTTGATACCTCTTCTCTCTATCAGTAAGAGGATCTCCTTATTTAGATGACATATTGGCTTTTCAAGATGTACAGGCTCTGTAAAGATTATGCTCTGATCCCACTGTAATATTCCCAAATGGGAAAAGCAGGAATATAGTGCAAAATGCTGGAACAATAGTTTAAAACATCATTTAAAAGAAAGAGGCCAATATGGAGACCTTTCATATGTTATAACAACAAAAAAAATATGCATAAATGATTTGCCATAAGATACACAACAAGAAATATCAAACCTGAAATGATCAAAATCCCTCAATAAGAGGTGCTGCTACTATATATAAAGAGTGGAAGACTGTTACAATGTTGTTTTAAGTGCACCGCTATATAAAATGAATATATATCAGATCTAGGGCTAATATGTGCCTCAAAATATAGATCTAATACAGATCTGAGCACTATACAACCTGCTTTGAAGAACCCCTTAAGGGTTTTCAGCAAAACACCATATACAAGATGGGGATCTAGGCCCTAGGGCTGAAGATCCACCGCAAAATACAGATCTAGAAAATGTGGCTGATATGATATGATAAATAGAATAGCCTCCTCCAATAGATCCTCTAAATGAAAGGCAAATCCCTTTCACTAGAAAACCAGCTCTCCAAATGGGGTGCCAGTCCACCCTGCAACTCCTCCTATAGAAATAATGCAGATCTAGAAGAAAACTGTGTTGTAGGGATAAATAACTAGTTGGCCTGATGCCAAGAACTAAAAATATGGACAAAGGCCTTTAGTACTATCCTCCCAATGGAAAGGAAGCCTCCTCCACTGAAAATCAGCAATGAAATGACCTAAATCTAGTCTCCACTGCTGCAACCTGCAAAACAACCAAACCCTCAACAAGATATGCACTTTAAATGAAAGATGAAGCTTGGACTTAATCTTGATAGTGGAAAATGTAGTACAAGACTCCTCCAAGAGCTTCTCAATGGAAGAGGTGGGATTCCCGATTAGGAACACCTAGTGCTAAACAACACTCAATCTCAGCTAAACAGCAAGAGAAAGATATATGTCTAAACAGACCATATATTCAGAAATATCATATACATTAAACTAATGAACAATGGCTGTCATCCTCTTCCTTAAATAATATATGAGCTTGCAAACCCTAAGCCCCATCCAATAATAGCACTACTTCCACACAAAGCATCTCCATCTAAAACTGTGTTGTCTCTCATTAATGACCACTCCTCCATGACAACACTCTTGATTTGGTCAAGGTTGACCCAGTCAAGGTGTTCCAGCCCCTTTTCACACCTAAGGGTGTTCAATTAAGTTGCCAAGATTTATCTCTTCACATTTGGCATTGATTTATTCATTAGTAAGGAGATTTATGGACCTCCATTGTCCTCTTATTCATTAAACAAAGCAACAAAACAAAATTGAATATTCCAACTAGCTCATGGCTAATTAGGAATATTACAAAATTATTGCACATAAAAACATCAAAGATAAAACTCTAGCTCTGATACCAACCTGACCTGAAAGGAGTGTATTAGTTTTTCTATGTTAAGTGTCCTTTCAGTAATATAAACGTGTACAAATTGTCTTCATAAGTTTTCTTAAGGAATGATATTTTTAACCATGAAAATTAGATGAATTAGTGAACTTTAAGCATGTAAATAAGCCTTAAAAACAATGAACAATAGTGCATAACGGAGAAAAAAATTCACTCATAAGTTTTCCACAGTAGGCATGATGAAGCAGTTCACCCATCCTAGGCTACATTTGCTGGTCCAGCTCCCAATGGCATGCCCCTCTTTGTCATTATGATCAAAATTGTAAATTACATATGTTTGTAGGCCTTTAATGGTTTTTTTCTCTGCACCAATGGCTCTAGAATGATCAAATTAGTCTAGACTCTTGTTTCACCAAAATTGGTTGAAAATTGACCTCCCAATGCATTTTTCCCAATGACAGCTAGAAAAGGTCCACTAAATGTGGAGACAGGCAGTTAACTTCAGTTAAATTTAATAAAAGGCCCTAAAAATAGGGGCGCACTCCAAATTAGATGGATGGTTAAGTTTAACATTTAAGGTTTAGAGGTAGGGTGATCACATGCCAACCCCGCGGTAACCTCCGCTTGTTACGGCTTGAAACTCCGCCATATATGTCAGAACCAGAAGTGATGAGGTTCTTCTCTAACTGTCATATTCAAAATCTTCAACCCCACCATGTGACTGCCATGTTAACTAATTGAAACTCTGCCAAGGTATACATTGTAACCGCTAGTGTTAGGCCATGGACCCAGCACTTGGGCGCATGAAGTGGGGGGGTTGGCCTCCCCAAACCCTCGAAAGAAAAACCATTAAACTATCAATAAAACTTCCACCCCTCTAATGTTAAGAACTAATGTGTAGGCGGGCTGGTGAAAGGACTTTGATGCAGGTAGGAGGTCAGTTGTTCAAACCTTTGGAGCTCTATAAAAAATTTCAATCAACCATTTTAAGGACATGTGGCGGCCTGTGAGCTTGCCACGTGTTTCTCTACCATTGGCCAATCAAAATCTCATCAACGATCCAAATTCCTCCGTACCATCAACATCCAACGGCCCAAATTGAGCCACATGGCACGATTATGTTGGCTGAATAAAAATGGAATATTCCAAGTATATACCTGATGAATGTACCTGCATGCTGATTGGGCATCCATTTACAAAATTTTGTTGTTTTGGAAAATGAACCGAACGCGATATCTTCCTCATACGACATCAATTTTTTGAACCATTCGTGGCACCAGAATCACAACGATGAGACCTTTCCGGTTGCTTAGGTTTGGACCTGTTTCGAGCACTTTCATTTTTTAGCATAGGACATGATATCCTGATTAGTCAAGCACGAGGGCTAGTGAAGGTAGAGAAGAGATATACCCCATCTCCTATTTGTTGGATCCTGACCAAAGACCATTCCACTCAGCTTGCGATACGAACTAGTGTCCATAGTTTTTATTCCTAGGTATCACATAGGTGACTATGCTGGGAATACCCATGGTATCTGAGGCATACATTGTATCACTCTCATTAGTACTTCTGGAGGGTGCCCTTGTGAAGCTTGGTTACTTTAACCGGCAAAGGATTTTGTTAGGAGGTCAGCGTAACTTTCTATGTTACTTTCGCTAGTAGGCCTAGGGAGTAATTACCCCAGACTATTCTTAGAAGGTCCTTATATTCACTTTCTTGTATTTTGGCATCCAGTCCTAGTAACTCGAAGCGAAAATACCTAAAGGCTACTTGATTGCTGAATCTTAAGGAGATTTTTGTAGAGAGTTCTCTTTGATCCTAGATTACCATAGCTTTGAAATTTTTTGAGTCTACATAGAATCTCATAGTTATTAAAAGTGGTTGACAGTTTGGTTCGTAAATCGAGGAGGCTTCGTGTGCTTTCTCTTGCTAGTGTTGAGCCTTCTTCAAGAAGGCATAGGACCAATTCTACTAGTGATTTTCAACCAGTAGTTGCAAATGCATCAGAGAGTGATCCTATGCTTAGGGCTATTGTTTCTGTGGGTGGTCCTAGTACTAGTGGTGATTTAGAAAGGAGTATTCCACTCCTTTCTTGGGTCCTTTTTCTGGTGAAAGAAGTTGAAGTGGAAGAAATTCCTAAACCTCCAGTTACTCCTTCCTATCCTCTTCCTGCTTGTTTTCTGGACATTCTATTGTATGTTGGGCATCTATCTCAAAGACTGGCTAGCACTCATATTTCTCCTTCTTTTCTTTCGATGGCCACACCTAGGACCACAACTTCAGCTATGAGCACTTCGAGTGTGCATACTCCTCTTTCGGTTGAGGGAGGAGGTACTATTGCTATTTCAACCATCACTCCTAGTGCTGCAATTTTTGGCTCTACCTCGATTCCATCTACGAGTGGGGGCACCCAAGCTTTTGCTTCCCATTCTGGTCCCTTCTCTTTTGGAATGCCTTCTATTGCAATTCCTTCAATTCCTCTCACTACCACTGCAACTGTCTCCATTCCCATTTCTTCTATGGATAGTGGGTCAACTTATTTTCAGGGTTTTTACTTCGAAAGTGGTCATATCCCTCATTCGAACCCTTCCCTTCCGCGCTCAAGGTCAAGGCTTTAATCCTTTTCTCGGAGGCCAAATATCTAATGCATTTCAAGGCTGGAACCTTGCTTTCACTGGGTTGGGAACTGGGAATCAATTTTTGTATGATCAACAAGGGAATGTTCCTTTCTCCTCCATAGGTGCTTCTCAAGGTTTCTCTCCATTCAATAATGATTGGAACCCTTATCAAGGGGTTTCATCTTCATTTAACACTTCGATTGGGGGAAATATCCTTGTTTATGGTAACCCTACAGTGGGAGGGGGTCCTACTCTGAATGCTTCTAGGCCACAAGGTTTCTCTTATGGTTCAGATTTTTCTATGAACAATCCATGGCAACCTGATGCCTCAGCAAATCTAGGTTATTATTTTCAGAATGTTGGGAATCCTTCCCTTTGTGGATGGAATTTTAAAGATCCTTTGTGGTTACCATTCCTGGAAACCCTAAATTTTCTAGATTTATTAAAATTGACTAATGATCCTATTTGATACAGCCCGGGTTGGCCTCTGGTCCCTACTACACTTTTGTCAGGTATTCTAAAATTTGAAGGGAAGACTGGTGAGGATCCAACTGACCATGTTACCACTTTCCATTTATGGTGTTCGTTGAACTCCCTCATCGATGCTTCGATTAGGTTGAGACTATTTCAACACACCTAACTGTAAACACTTCTAAATGGTATTGTTATCTCTACATTGGTATTGATGGGCTACTCCACCACACAACTTAGAGTAACTCTTTCAAACCAACTTTTGACCGAGGATTAGACTCTTAAGCCTGAGAGGGATCTCTCAACTTATCAAAGGATTTACTCAATTAGGTCTTAAAACAGATGGCTAACTCTATGAGTGTTTTAGTGTATGTGATTGCAGGTGAAAAATGAGGAAGATTCAACTACCATTGGGCTCATGGAGTTAGTAAAAGGGATTCAATGACAAGTATTCCTACTTATGGAAATTGAGGCTTTTTCTATTTTAATGATAGAACAACATTCACACATGGGGATAATCAGTAACTCAATGCTAAAAGGAAGCCATAGCATGTATTACATGAATTCTAAGTAATTCAATATCAAGAATACTGGAAGAAAGATATAAAAGAAACACATAAATCCATTGAAACACATCAAGAATCTCAGGTGAAGCAGGAAATAGTCACTGTCTTTCTATTACTTATATGAAGAAAATTTACAACAGTAGCTATGTCAAAAGAATTATCCAACCCTTTGTTATTTGATCTTCTATCTATAAAAAGACTCTTTTTACATTACATAGGATCTTCCCAGCTGGCTAGATCATCGAACCGTAACTTTGACACCTAATCATAACTGAAAGCTATATTTCTGGAACATAAAAAGACACCTAATAATTTAAGAGTTACTCTCCTAATAGGACTCTAATTACATTTATTTCCTCCACTTCTCTAATAGTGGGATAATTACATAGATAGATATGAGATGCTCGAATGGCATTCTCCATGACTAAGACATGAATGTACTCCCCAAAAATCTAGCAACAACTGTCCTATTTTCTAGGAAAGGATTAACATAAACTAGAATTTTGTCTTCATGTTGATTTGTATGAATGACACACATGCCAAGTGTTAAATATCTATTGACATGATCTACTATATGTTTGTATGCCTCCAGGTGGTTTTATGTTCTTCCATATGCTTTTAGAACCTTCAAAAACCCTTTAAAAATACCACTCTGCAAAACAGAGCATCTTTAGGCGGTTTCGTAGCGAAATTTCGTAGCATGCCTATTTCTGCCCTTTAACCTTTTCTTCTGCCACCTCTGCTAGTCAAAAATTATTTTTCAAGTCAAAATAGCTAAAAAAATAAAACTCCCTTCTTAGTTCTCCATAAAATTGATTTTAAATACAAAAATAAATCTTCACAAATTTCGTAGTGTTTTTCAACCTTCAAGCCTGTAACTCGCTACGAAACTTCCTAATATGGTTGAAACTGCATATTTGGTAGTTTTCTTTAAAAATTAACCTTATGAGCGAAAAAATTTGTCACCTTCAAGCTATAAAATTTAGAAAAACAATTTTAGCTCAATTCCTCAATCCTTATGTGCTTCATCTTCGTTAATAATAGGTTGGCCTTCAGGTTCCTCTACCACTTTCATTTTCAGCCCTCTCTTCTTCAGCTCATCTTGAATCATGTCCATTTGTTCTTCCAACTCTTTGACCTGTCCTTTGAGTCTTTTCCTCTCAGACTGTAGCCATAAATTCCTTTTCCTTGTAATTTTAACCACCCTCCTCAAGGGAAGGCTTCTCTTCAGCATCCTTTTAGCCTTTGACAAAGTCTTGTCATATTTATCTAGCTATTCCTTCATCTCTTTCTCAAAATCTGCCATTAGTTTTCTATCCACCTTGGCTTATTTTAATTCCATCCTCAATTCAACTACCTCTTCCTTGGCCTCTCTTAACTTCTCTTACAGAATTTTCACTTCAGTCTTTCCTTCAACATGTTCTTTCCCTTTTCTCTATATAAATATTTCTTCTACTGTTGGGGATAAATATATGATTTTCTCTGGCTGCTTACCTTCACTGAATTTTTCTGATCCTTTGCTTTCCATGACATCCTTTGCAATTTGTGACCTGGTGATTGGTTTCCTTGGCTGAAAAATGAAGCCAACATCCTCTCTTGCAAAATCCAACTTCTTGACAGACTTACCTTTCTTCAATTTTATTCTATCTCCTTCAATGTATTTTTCCTGCACTATTGGGGCTTCTTCAATATCTATTTCCTAGAGGATGTCTTCCAGGTTTCATTTAGCAAATATCTAGCTCCTTGTTACCCTCTTACTACTTTGTTTGCTAATTCTTTGTTTTTGTTTTGCAGGTGCTAGCTGAGGGATATTAGTCTGTTGCAGAGGTTCTTCTTCACTTTTTGTTGGTTCTATAAGAGGTCATCCTCCTTCTTCATCAATATCTTCTATTATAGTTGGATATGGAGCAGTTTTATGTTTTGAAACTCTCTTTGGAGTCATTGCATATACTTCATATCCACTCATAAAAATAAAAGAGGTCCAATCTCTATTTAACCTTTTCAATTCCTCGAGCACTAACATTTTGATCAGACCATGGTGAAAGACTGATGTTTCATTACCCTCTGCCTTGACCTGGACTTTATCTGACATATTTCCCAAAATTATATATAAAAAGAAGGGTAGGTCAAGTGGTTTCTTACCAAAAAAATATAGGAGTCTAAAATGATAAAAATAAACCATGTGGAATCTCCCTTTGCAGGTGAAGTATTTTTGGACCACCAACAACATATTTGCATAATTCTCTTCAATATAACCCCTGGGGAAGCCATTTTTCATGCCAGATCCTCTATGCTCCTATTTTAGAAACTCTTCATAGCCTTGCATTCTGAATTTTGTGCCTTTGAACCATTATTCACCACCTCTGGGAATTTCTGTAGCTTGGAAAATGACATCTGGTGTCACTATGAGACTCAAAACTCCAACTTTTGATGATGTCCCTATAAAATATGCTACAAAGTCCTTGGATACCTGGACATGGAAACCCTGCATTTTTTCGCAGAACTGTATGCAACCTACCTTCCTGAAAGCCTCCATAGGACTGGGATCTTCATATAGCAACTTCAAATCCATAGGCTCATACCTTATGCAATGACCACCCTTTCTTGTTTTCCTCTTCGATTCCATTGATTCTTTATACTTCTTACTGCCTCCTTGTTGATGACACCTACAGAATGAAAACTGAATAGAAACCTACTTTGCGTGGTGAGATAGCTCTCGAAAAGTGACACTGAGATGCTTAACATGCAATAATTGGACGATGAATGACAAAGAGCAGCTTGGGGTAAGGTTTAAAAATGTAATTTGATAATTTGAGGGGGGGAAAGATCACACACGTGACCATAAGAGGCAATGATTACCTAAGATACGACCTTGCATGCTTGGGAATTATGATAACTAAACCACACGAATTCAACTTTCTCTTCATCCATCAAAATTTGAAATCTCACACTGCTCTCACCCCCTCTGCAAGAAAAAACCCAGTTTTGTAGAAAAAACAGTTTAATTGTTGACATATTCACTACAGAATTGTCAGGCATTTTCATAGCAAAATCTGTTGATTTTCCATATAATTCGCTACGAAACTGTGTAAAATTGATAAGTGGAATATATTTTTTATTTAAAAGCATGGGAATGAAAAATAAATTATATGAGGTAGATTTTACTGATATGACATGGTTTGAGGTGGGTTTTAGACTTAGGGTAGACATCACCATATGAAATTTTTTGAAAAATTTCATGAAAATGACTTATGAGACAACATGAACCTAGGTGAATGACATGTAGAAGCCTATCAATAAAATTGTTTAAACTAATGAGTGATAATAGTGGCTCCATTGGAGATGGTGTGCCCCTGTGGTATAATAAAGAATGTGTAGATCCATTGCAATCTTTGTTGAAAACAAAACTTATAAAATTCATAAAGCCTTCTTCAAACTCCTATGGCCTTCTCCTTGGGCTCAAGTTTGATGATTAGTCCATGTTTATTAGCAAAAAATCATAACATGAGATGAAATATATACAATGGAGTGAATATTCAGTAAAAAATTAGGAGGAATAGTGTTTCAGAAACCTGACATTGACAGGTCCTCCCGAAAACAGTTGTCATCCATTTCTTGAAGAAGATAAGTATTGTTGCCATGATATACAACTACCACAAATGGTCCCTTCCAGATGTTTTCAAACTTTCCATGCTTCCCTTTTTCATCAATTCTGGCTTCCCATTTCAAAACTACATCTTGAAGCTGGAAATTTTCCTCTTTAACCTTTCTATCAAATGTTTTCTCCTCACTGTTTTGTCATTGTTGATGATTTTTGTATACCTCTTCTCTTTTTTCTTGCATACATATGAGTTGGTTTATCCTTCTCTGAATAGCATTGGGCTCCTTTTCAAGTCATTGCAACAAATTCATTAC
Source organism: Pinus albicaulis (assembly GCA_034641835.2). Lineage (NCBI taxonomy): Eukaryota > Viridiplantae > Streptophyta > Pinopsida > Pinales > Pinaceae > Pinus > Pinus albicaulis. The sequence continues at coordinate 433,288,307 of CM076583.1, forward strand.
CGAAACTCCCAAGGAAGTGGAAAAAATAGCTTCAGCTCCATATACTAATTCATAAGGGGATGTACCATTGGATCGCTTTGTACAGAACCTATCAGCCCAAAGAGCATATTTTTCAATTTCAGATGCCATGATCTCTTTTTTTCTTGCAAAACCTTTTTGATAATCCTCACAATACTTTTATTAGATGACTCTACAAGGCCATTACCTTCGGGGTAATAAGTTGTTGAATGTCCAAGAGCTATATGATAATGATGACAAAAGCTAATTAATTTTTTGGATTTAAAAACTTGAGCAATGCTAGTAATAATCTTCATAGGACAACCAAAACTGAACAAAATATTGTTCTCCAAGAACTGAATGATGACTGAATCAATGGCCTGCCTTGTTGGTATTTATTCAATCCATTTAGTGAGATAATCTATGGCTGTCAAAATCCAATGATGTTGCCCTAAAGATGTTGGGTGTATTTCGCTAATGAAATCCAACCCCCATTGTTGGAAAGGTGCCTCAACATATATTGGCATCAAAGGTAAAATAATCAGTACCATAAAAAATTTGGCATTCATGGCATGTAGTGATCTTCTTGAAGACATCCTTGAACATGGTGGGACAATAGTAGCATGTTATGAGTATTTTGTTGGTTGTAGCTTTCCAGTAATGGTGTCCTCTGCAATATCCCTTATGAAACTCTTCAATGACCTTTTCAACTTCCTCTTCCAACAAACAATTCAAAAGGATTCCACCAGTATCTTTGCAATAAAAATTCTTATTCACAATGCAATATCTTAATGAATTTAGCTTTACAAACCTTGATTTGGATTTTGTTAAATTTGGAGGAGCTTTGTGATGATGAAGACAAAGATTATATCTTTATACCATTCAGATAGAATGCATTTCTCTTCAATAGGTATCAACTCTTCCTCTTCTTCTAACAGTTCTGAAATTTCTGCAATAAAGTTCATGTCAAGACATTCAAAGTTGGATTGTGCCATTATTTTTTCTAACCTTTTTCCTTTCACCAGCTTTGTAGCCTTGATTTCTATGGCATACTCTAGCAAAGTATCTATCCATTTCCCTCTTTTGCCATCAGGACCAACTTGTGTAAAAATAGCTTTGACCATATTGTTAGGTACAAATGCAATGACATGAGAGTGTAAAATATAAATTCTAAGGTGTTTAAGAGCCTTGACCAAATCATATGCCTTCTTTTCCAAAATATTATACTTCAGCTCTGAGTTAGCAAGAGTTCTGCTAAAAAATGAAATAGGTTGTTCAGTACCTTGTTTTCCTTTCTACAATAAAACTCTAGCCATGGTATTTTCATAGGAAAATGTGAAAAATAGAAATTCACTTGAGAAATTTGGACTAATAAGCACTCAGGCTTGAGTGACGGCTTTCTTTATCTCTTCAAATGATTTCTTGGCTTCGACAATCCACTTATTATCACCTCCCTTCTTTAACATCTTGGTAATATATTTGACAATTTCAACAAATTTCGGGATGAACCTTCTAACAAAGTTTACTTTCCCAAGAAAGGGCTGAATTTCCTTCTTATTTCTTGGCAGGTCTATCTTCTGAATTGCATTAACTATATTAGGATAAATATTTATCCCATATTTTGATATGATATGTCCAAGTAGTTTTCCAGAGGTTAGAGAAAAATTAATTTTAGTGGGGTTAAGAGAGACACCAAATCTTCTGCATTTCTGCAGAATTTTCTCCAAATGTTTCAAGTGATCCTCCTCCCTTCTTGAAAACACAGTTATGTCATCCATGTAGAACACAACTGATTTTTCTTTCTCCTTAGCAAAAGCAATGTCCATTTCTATTTTAAAAGTCGCTCCTGCATTCATCAAACCAAAAGGCATCTTGGCGTACATGAATGTCCCCCATGGCATGGCAAAAGCAGTCTTCTCCTGATCTTCCGGATGTACCAATATCTGATTAAAACCTGAAAATATATCCAGCATGGACATCCTTTGAGAGCCAACAATATTGTACAAAATATGATCCATCTTGGGAAGAGGGTAGTTGTCTTTCAAGGAATCCTTGTTCATATTTCTAAAATCGATACATATTTTGATCTCACCACTCTTCTTTCTTATCGGTACCATATTAGCATGCCATTTTGAAAATATTATAGGAACAATGATCTTTGCATCAAAAATTTTCTTTATCTCATTCTTAATCAGAGGCATGAGCAATGGAATAATCCTTCTCATTTTTTGTTTGAAAGGTTTCTCATTCTCTTTGATAGGAATAGTACGATGTATAGTACTAGGATCATACCTTTTCAGATGAGCATAGCTCCGTGCAAAAACATCAATGTATTTCTTCATCATCTCAACATACTTTTGCCTCATCTCCATAGAAATAAACTTGGAAAGTTTTACCATTTTAGGCAGTGTTGTTGTACCAAGATTGCAATTTTCTACCTCCTCATCATGAGCATGCATTATAGGAGATTTAAAAACATCATCTTGATAAAAAAAAAATCAAGTGGAATAGGGCCCTTTGCTATACAATTGTTTTTCAGCTGCAAGACTTCAAAATTGACCTTGGTTTCAGCAACATGTTTTGTTGATCCACTTGTATGTTTTCAAACTCCTCCTTTAATTCTAGGAAATTTAGGACTTTTTGATCATCTTCAAACACTTGAAAATTAATGATATTATCAAGAATTGTAGGCCAATACCGAACTTCAACTTCATACTTCTCATTAGAATGTGTATGGATGACAAAGAAACTGGCACAGACAGCTAGTTAATTAGCCACTGAATTTTGGTCTCTAGTTTTCACAATGAATGCATATTCTTGAAAATTTTCAAGAATTTCCATAATAAGATTTTTGTAAGCCCTCATCCTTACATCCTTATATTGGTATGACCCCTCAACTTTTTTTATTACTAACTCTGAATCACCACACATTGATATCTTCTTGGCACCCAATTTATTCAAAATTTCCAAACCCAAAAATAGAGATTCATATTCAGCCATATTGTTGGTACAGTCAAAGTTAAGTTTAAAGGAATAAAAATTACTTTCATCATCAAGGGTATTAATCTATATGCCTGCTCCAGCCCCCTCTCTTCCAGCAGATCCATCAAAGTGTAGAAGCCACCAGCCCTCTGCTTTTTCTTCAACACCTTCCATATTTTTAACTTGCTGATTTTTTGTTTTCCCTTCAATTTCTACTTCATCAGTTAACTCATAAAATAAGATTGTTGATCCTAATTATGTCTCAACAACATAAATGGGAAAATTTTGGGGCTTATCTTTGCTGCTGACAATGTAGGCCATCCTACTTTCCCTATAGAACCTTCTCTTCTCACCAAAAACAGGAATGGTGGCATATGTCATATCCATTTGCATAGTACCTTTGATTTTCACTGCCCAAGATCTAGATAAGAGCATGCCAAATTTGGGAGGGATATCAGCTACCACTATGTCCATCACCACTATCTTAGCATGCACTTGTGACAAGCCAACAACAACATATTTGATTGGACCTATCCATTCAACTCTCTTAGAGTCAAAAGAGAATAGATATTTATAAGGCCTAGTGATCTCCAAACCCATCCTCTCCATAATCACCTTAGGCATTAGGTTATGGGAAGCCCATGAATCCAACATTCCATTATGTAAAGTCATATCGTGGATATTACGGCTGACATAAAAGGGAGGGAATTCTTCATTCTTCTCATCTTCCACCCTTGGTCGTAGGAATATGGTAGGATGGTCTTCTTGTAGATTAATGATATCTAAAGGTCCTGGTTGAGAATTAAACATCTTGAAAAATTTGTTTCTTTACTCATTGACCTTGATAATTTCTCCAAAAGGGATAGGAATCTTAATTTTAAATATTTCATTATCTAGATTGAAAGTAGATGTGACTTTTTCAACTTCTTTAGCAGGAGGTGGAGGTGGTGGGTCCTTCTTTGGCTCAGCTGCTTTAGGAACATCACTCTAATTTGGGTGAGTTTTATTTGTGGTAATGGAAATATTTATGTTTCTTATATTGTATAGATTCTTCATTTCAAATATAGCATTTTGATAACCCTTTAGTTAATCAAATTGTCCCTCATCTTTTCTCAAATCATGACCTGATTTCTTCATCAATCAAATTTTGTTGAAAGGGAGGCTTCACTTGTGGGTTAGGCTGATTTCTGTTTTCTCTTTTTCTTTGCTATGTTGGGTTTGTGTTATATTATTTCCATGACTAATCATGCGTTGGGCGCAATGTCAGGGGGGTCACAGGGGGGGCAGCGCCCCGGAAATTTTTTTGGTCCTTATTTTCCAGTGAGCGGACTCGCCCATGGTTTTGTGCATGTGTTTGCACATGGTTTTGGGGCATGATGGTTTTTGGCCCCTGGTATTTTGTAGATCCGGTCAAGGGAAATACGTTTATGTTCTAATCTAGGGTTAATGGATTGGGGTTTATGTATGCTTCGGCATGTATATATATGTGTTGTAACACTAAAAGGAATATAATGAAAAATCAAGCTAGTCGTCTTGATTTGGGATCCAGGGGAAAATCTTTGTGTTTATGTGTTTTATGTTTTATGCTCTCACTATTGTTTATTTTTTGTTCTTAAGATTTGTTTGCAGATAATTTATGTACAAGGTTAAAACCTACATTTGGTATCAGAGCAGTTTCGGCTTCAAGGGGACACCTTTGTTGTTGAGGTGTTTTTTGCTTGGGCCTGAGGTAGACCCTATTCAGTGGGAGATCTGCGAGATCGATTCTTGTGGTGAAAGAAGATGGCGAGCGGCGGGAAGATAGAGATCGAGAAATTTAATGGTCAAAGTTTTGAGTTGTGGAAGCTCAAGATGGAGGATCTGCTAGTGGATAAAGATCAGTGGATCGTGGTAGATCTGGGTACTAAACCAACGAAAATGTCAGATGAAGACTGGAAGAAATTGGATTGAAAGGCAAAGAGCACAATATGGTTGTGTGTCTCAGAGTCAGTATTTTTGAATGTATCTGGAGAAGCTATGGCGAAGACCTTGTGGGACAAGCTAGGGACTTTGTACCAATCTAAATCTCTGGTGAATAAATTTTTCCTGCGGAAAAAGTTGTATAACCTTAGGATGAAGGATGGAGACATGGAGACAAAGCATCTGAACACCTTCAATACTGTGGTAAGTCAGCTATCATCTGTTGATATTAAAATCTCAGATGAAGATAAGTGCATCATTTTTCTATTTTCTCTACCAAACTCGTGGGACAGTCTGGTTATTGCAATAGGTGGCAATACAACTACCTTGAATTTTGATGATATTGTCTCAGCCTTGCTGTCAGAGGAAATGAGACGGAGAAATATGGAGGGTCATAATGGAGATGCCTTATCTGTACGAGGAAGGTCCCAAAATAGAAACAATAATAAGGTTTCGAGTGGGAGATCTAAATCTAGAGGGAGATCTAAATCTCCTGGAAAGTTTGTAAAGGTGTGCTGGAAATGCGGAAAGGAAGGGCATTACAAAAAGGATTGTAGATCTAAAGCTCCTGAGAAAGGAAAGGGATCTGATGATGCTCCTTGTGAAGAGGCAAAAACCACCTTGGATGAAGGTGGGGATGTGTATTTGGCTTCTTCTTCAAATACACATGTAGATCATGAGTCATGGTTGATTGACTCGGGTGCATCCTTTCACTTCACTCCCCATAGGGAGTGGTTCTGTGAGTATGAGAAGTATGATGGTGGTGATGTCTTCTTAGGGGATGATAGGAAGGCCAAAATCGTTGGACGTGGAAAATTCAAGCTGAATCTGCAAGGTGGAAGGATTAGAACACTTCTTGGTGTTCTGCACATTCCTGCATTGGCCAGAAAATTGATTTTTGTAAGTAAGATGGATGATGTAGGTGTAAAAACAGTGTTCGAGAAAGATGCCTATAAGATGGTTCCGGGAGCATTGGTATTAATGTGGGGAGTTTGGATTGGAACTCTATACAAGCTTCAGGGCAACACTATTATTGATGGGTGCAATAGTTCTATGGTTCCCGAAAGTGTAGCGGAAAGCCTAGCGATCTCTGGTGAAAAGACCATGCTATGGCATCAAAGGCTTGGACATATTGGAGAAAAGGGCCTTTGGATACTGCATGGAAATGGTATGGTAGAAGGTATGTCTAATAGCTCTCTGGATTTCAATTTCTGTGAACATTGTGTTTATGGGAAGTAGAATTGGGTGAGTTTTCCTTCTGGTGCTAAGAGTGAAAACAAGATATTAGAGCTTGTGCACAGTGATGTGTTTGGACCTATGTCAGTTCCATCACTGGGTAAGTCTGTGTACTATGTTTCATTCATAGATGACTTCTCAATGAATACATGGATATATTTCTTGAGGAAGAAATCTGAAGTCTTTAACAGATTTAAAGAATTTAAGGCTTTGGTGGAAAATCAAACAGAGAAGAAGATAAAGGTGCTAAGGACAGATAATGGTGGGGAGTTCTATAAGAAGTAATTTGAAGAGTTCTGTAAGAAGTGTGGTATAGTATGGAAGAAGAATACTCCATACACCCCTCAGCAAAACGAAGTTGTAGAAAGAATGAACAAAACGATGATGGAAATGCAAGAAGCATGCTCAGTGGTACCAGGTTAGGACAAGAATTCTGGGCAAAGGCAGTGGAGACTGAATGTTACTTGGTTAACAGATCACATTCATCAACGTTGGAGGATAAGACTCCACATGAGGTATGGACTGGTAAGAAATTGTCTCTTTCACATCTGAGGGTATTTGGATGTGATGCATATATACATGTTCCAAAGGAGAAAAGGAGCAAGTTGGATAATAAATCTGAAAGGTGCATCTTTATTGGGTATAAGGATGGTTTAAAGGGTTACAAGCTTTGGAACCTGGAAACAAGGAAGGTTTTGTATAGCCGAGATGTGGTGTTTAGAGAGTTGAAAGATATTGTTAAACATGAAGTCCTACCAAAGGAACCTGAGAAGATAGAGTTTGAGCTAAAGGAGGATGAATTAGACTCTACAAAAAAATAAGGCTCAGAAGAGGAAAAGCCACAAACTCCAGCTGTGAGAAGATCAGTTCGAGAAAGAAGAAAACTAGAAAGGTATAGTCCATTTGCCTCCTGTTCAAATTTTTCTTTAACTATAACTAATGATGATCCCAGAACTGTCAGGGAGGCAGTAGATTCAGAGGATGGAAAACTCTGGAAGGAGGCCATGGTTGATGAAATGGCATCCTTGCATAAAAATGAGGCATGGGATCTGGTGGAGTTGCTGGCTGGAAGGAAGCCCATCGGGAGAAAATGGGTGTTTAAGAAGAAGATGAATGTAGAAGGCAAGGTGGAGAAATAAAAATCTCGGTTGGTAGCAAAAGGTTATTCCCAGGTGCCGGGAATTGATTTTGGTGATATTTTTTCTCCTGTTGCCAAAGTTACTTCTATTAGATTACTTTTATCTATTGTTGCTGCATTTGATTTTGAGATAGAACAGATGGATGTGAAGACATCATTTCTTCACAGGGATCTAGAAGAGGAGATCTACATGAAGCAACCTGAAGGCTTTATGGTGAAGGGTAAGAAAGAACTGGTATGCAGGTTGAAGAAGTCTTTGTATGGGTTAAAACAATCACCAAGGATGTGGTATCAGAAATTTGATACCTATATATGGGGACTTGGCTTCACCAGAAGAAAGGAGGATCACTGTGTTTATTTTAAATTAATTGGTGACCGTGTTATTTATTTGGTCTTGTATGTGGATGATATGTTGTTGATTGGAAATGAAAAAGAAATTATCCAAGATGTGAAGACCCAGCTGTTCTCCAAATTCGACATGAAGGATCTTGGTGCTGCAAACTATATTTTGGGCATGGAAATTAAGACAGATCGAGCAAAGAGGAAGCTCTGGTTAAACCAAAGGAAGTATGTCGAGACTGTATTGCAGAGGTTCAATATGTAGGATAGTAATCCGGTGAATGTTCCGATTCCTATAGGTACAAAGTTGTCTGCTGAACAGTGTCCCAAGACACAAGAAGAAGAGGAGGATATGTCCCGTGTTCCATATGCAAGTGTAGTGGGTAGCCTGATGTATGTAATGGTCTGTACTAGACCAGACATTGCACATGCAGTGGGAGTATTGAGCAAGTTTATGTCAAACCCAGGGAAGGAGCATTGGATAGCAGTGAAGCAGGTTTTCAGATATTTGCATGGCACTAGTGATTATGGATTGTGCTACCAGGGAAGACCAGGATTGGAAAGAGTGTTGGACATTCGTGGCTATGTTGAGGCTGACTGGGCTGGAGATCTAGACCAAATAAGATCTACAAGTGGGTATGTGTTTAGCCTATTTGGAGGTGCAGTCAGTTGGATGAGTAAAACAAATTCTGTAGTGGCTCTTTCAACTATAGAAGTAGAACACATGGCAGCCACTCATGCAAGCAAGGAAGTAGTTTGGTTGCAGAGATTCTGTTCAAGTATGGGGTTAGTGCATCAAGCTATAAGGATAGAATGTGATAGCAAAAGTGCAATTTTCTTGGCTAAGAACCCTGCTTATCATTCAAAGACAAAGCACATTGATGTTCAATATCACTTTGTGAGATATATGGTTGAGGCTAAAAGGGTGTTGCTGGCAAAGGTGGACACTTTGAAGAATGTTGCAGATGCATTGAAAAAGTCTATGAGCACTCAGAATTTCTCTTGGTGTAGAGAAAAAATGGGTGTTGCAAATCTGGGCTAATGACTCAGCTCTCTTGTGGCCCTCTGTGAAAAGAAAACAACAAGTGGGAGAATGTTGGGTTTGTGTTATATTCTTTCCACGATTAATCACGCGCTGGGCACAATGTCGAGGGGGTCACAGGGGGGGTGGTATCCCCCCCTGTCGGGGTCCAGGGCAGCGCCCTGCAAAATGTTTTTGGTCCTTATTTTTTGGTGGGCGGACTCACCCATGGTTTTGTGCATGGGTTTTCACATGGTTTTGGGGCATGATGGTTTTTGGCCCCTGGTATTTTGTAGATCCTATCAAGGGAACTACGGTTATGTTCTAATCTAGGATTAATGGATTGGGGTTTATGTATGCTTCGGCATGCATATATATGTGTTGTAACACTAAAATGAATATAAAGAAAAATGGTCGTCCCGATTTGGGATTCAGGGGAAAATCTTTGTGTTTATGTGTTTTATTTTTTATTCTCTCGCTATTGTTTATTTTCTGTTTTTAAGATTTGTTTGAAGATAATTTCCGTATAGGGTTAAAACCAACATCCTGATTTTGAGGCCTCCTAAATTATGGATTTCTGATTTGTGGATCATGTTGTGTAGGAGATAAGGGATTGGCTCCAAGAGCAAGTCTATCCATGAGTTTCTACACAGTCTTCAACATAGAATCAAACTTAGCATCTAAGGATGAAGGTTTCTCTTCTTATTTTAATTTGGATTTTCCCATCTTAGACCTCTTTGCAGCTATCATGTTTACTGCTACCTTCACTGCATCATTATGCATTTCTGCTAGAGAAGCAGACTCTCTTTCCCTAAGAAGAATAGAAAACTCATAATCAAATGCCTCTACATAGTGTAATTGAGTAGCTCTCGGGGGAGGTTTAAGATGAGCAGGTATGGAGTTATAAACTTTTTTAAACCTCTTAGAGAAGTATTGGATAGATTCATCTAAGGCTCTTTTCAAATTGATGTATTCAGTCAGGGCTTGCACTGGATTTACCTTCCTCCCCTACTTGGTCAAAAAAACATCTTCTAGCTGGTCCCAAATTTGCAAACTTGTTGGAGCTAGGGCTTTAAAGCACTTTCTTACTTCATCGGTGAAACTCTGGGAAAATAATATCATTTTAACATCTTCATGGTCAACCTCCTCTCTATCAATGAAATCATTGAATTGATCTACATGTTCCTCAGCTGATATGTCCTCTTCACTCCCAAAGTTTTTAATTCTAGTTGATTATTTATCTGGGAGGTCAGGAAGAACAACAGGGAGGAAAAGTGGAGCATATCTTGCATGTCCAACAGGAGGAGGTGGAGGAACAATTCCAGCCATAATGACAGGAACTAAGGTATTGGGAGGGAAAACAAATGAGATTTATTTTTTATTCTTTGGAAAAACAGTAGGAGAATATGAGCTATTAGGAGAGGGTTTAGAGGGTATTTGTAGTTTAGATACAAATGAACTCCACTCAGGTAAAGTTATACTAGATATTATTTTCAACAGGAACTCAGATGGATCCAATTCCTTTAATTTTTAAAAATACTCCCTCTCTAACAACAACTCTGATGTGACTGTTTTCCATAATTATTCTTTTTCTTATTTAGAAACTAGGGATGAAGTCTCAAAACCTAATCTTTGAAGGTCTAGAATTATATCAGTTAATTCATTTTCAGTGTTAGACCTAAACAAAAATTCTTCAATTTTATCGTCAAATTTCCTATCTTCAGGACTTCGAATAATTTCAGAGGACAAAGCTCTTGAATGTGATGGAATACCAGATTTTAAAGAGTTTGTTCCAATGCCTCTGAGAATCCTCTCTAGATTATCCACAATGATAGGTGGGTTAGGATCTGGACTGCTCCTTGTGTATCTTTTTCGTGAAGCCACCTTTGAGCATAGAAATTTCTACTGGAGTCAGAAAGGTAGTTTTTGCAGCCTCAAAAAGTTCTGAGCTCCTACTACGCTAAAGAGTTCAGCTTCACTGTTGAGTACAAACTTTAGGAAATATGTCTTCAGACTCCCGACAGATGCACCAAAATTTTATCTCTAAATTGGTATTGATGGTATGCTACACCAGACAACTTAGAGTAACTCTTTCAAACCAACTTTTGACTGAGGATTAGCCTCTTCAACCTGAGAGGGATCTCTCAACTTATCAAAGGATCTGATAACCCTTTAGGTAATCAGATTGTCCCTCATCTTTGTCCAAATCATGACTAGACTCATCATGCTCTTCCTTGGTTAGAAACATCCCAGACATATCTTCAACTAGACAGTGGATAATATCCTCTTGAAACTCAGGTTGAGTTTCTTCTTCATCAATCAAATTTTTTTGAAGGGGAGGCCTCACTTGTGGGTCAGGATGATTTCTATTTTCTCTTTTTCTTTTCCGATTTTGAGGCCTCCTAAATTGTGGATGATGTTGTGCAGGAGGTAAGGGAGTGGCTCCAAGAGAAAATCTATCCATGAGTTTCTCCATAGTCTTCAACATAGAATCAAACTTAGCATCTGAGGATGAAGGTTTCTCTTCTTTCAATTTGGATTTTCCCATCTTAGACCTCTTTGTAGCTGTCATTTTTACTTCTACCTTCACTGCATCATTCTGCATTTCTGCTATAGAAGCAGAATATATTTCCCTAAGCAGAATAGAAAACTCATAATCAAATGCCTCTGCATAATGTAATTGAGCAGCTCCTGGGGGAGGTTTAAGATGAGCAGGTATGGAGTTATAGAATTTATTAAACCTCTTAGAGAAGTCTTGGAAAGATTCATCTAAGGCTCTTTTCAAATTGTTGTATTCACTGAGGGCTTGCACTGGATTTACCTTACTCCCCCACTTGGTCAAAAAACTATGTTCTAGCTCGTCCCAATTTTGCAAACTTGTTGGAGCTAGGGCTTTAAACCACTTTCATACTTCATCAATGAAACTATAGGCCAATAATATCATTTTAAAAGCTTCATGGTCTACCTCCTCTCTATCAATGAAATCATTGAATTGATCTACATCTTCCTCAATTGATATATCCTCTTCACTCCCAAAGGTTTTAATTCTAGTTTAGTATTTATCTGGGAGGTCATGAAGAACATCAGGGAGGACAAGTGGAGCATACCTTGCAAGTCCAATAGGAGGAGGTGGAGGAACAATTCCATCCATAATGACAGGAACTGAGGTATGGGGAGGGACAAGATATGAGATTTATTTCTGATTCTTTGGAAAAATAGTAGGAGAAGATGAGCTATCAGGAGGGGGTGTAGATGGTATTTGTAGTTTAGATACAAATGAACTCCACTCAGGTAAATTTATACCATATTTTATTTTCAATGGGAACTCAAATGGATCCAATTCCTTTAATTTTTCAAAATACTCCCTCTCTAACAACAACTCTAATGTGACTGTTTTCCAAAATTCTTCTTTTTCTTATTTAGACATTATGGATGATGTGTCAATACCTAATCTTTACAGGTCTAGAATTATATCAGTTAATTTATTTTTAGTCTTAGACCTAAACAAAACTTCTTCAATTTTATAGTAAAATTGCCTATCTTCAGGACTTCGGATAATTTCAAAGGAAAAATCTCTTGAATATAATGGAATACCTTATTTTGAAGGGCTACTTCCAATGCCTCTAAGAATCCTCTCTAGATTATCCACAATGGTAGGTGGGTTAGGATTTGGACTGCTCCTTGTGTATATTTTTCTTGAAGCCACCTTTGAGCATGAAAATTTCTAGTGGAGTCACCAAGGTAGTTTTTGTAGCCTCAAAAAGTTCTGAGCTACTGCTACCTCCAATATTTTAGCTTCACTGTTTGAGCACAAACTTCGGGAAATATGTCTTCAGACTCCTGGAAGATGCACCAAAATTTTATCTCTAAATTGGTATCGATGGGATACTCCACCAAATAACTTCGAGTAACTCTTTCAAAACAACTTTTGACTGAGGATTGGCCTTTTCAACCTAAGAGGCCTCTCTCAACTTATCAAAGGATTTACTCAATTAGGTCTTAAAAAAGATGGCTAACTGTGTGAGTATTTTAGTGTATGTGATTGCAAGTGAAAAATGAGGAAGATTCAACTACCATTGGGCTCATGGAATTAGTAAAATTGATTCAATGACAAGTATTCCTACTTATGGAAACTGAGGCTTTTTCTGTTTCAATGATAGAACAACATTCACTCAGGTGGACAATCAGTAACTCAATGCTAAAATGAAGTCAGAGCATGTATTACATGAATTTTGAGTAATTTAACATCAAGACTACTGGAAGAAAGATATAAAAGAAACACATAAAGCCATTGAAACACATCAAGAATCTGAGGTGAAGCAGGAAATAGTCATTGTCTTTCTATTACTAATATGAAGAAAATTTACAATAGTAGTTGTTTCAAAAGAATTATTCGACACTTTGTTATTCGATATTCTGTCTATAAATAGACTAATATTTTTTCATTACATAGGATCTTCCCAGTTGGCTAGATCATCAAACCTTGACTTTGACACCTAATCATAACTAAAAACTATATTTATGGAACATAAAAAGACACCTAATCATTTAAGAGTTACTCTCCTAATAGGACTCTAGTTACATTTATTTCCTACACTTCTCTAATAGTGGGATAATTACATAGATAGATATGAGATGCTCGAATGGCATTCTCCATGACTAAGACATGAATGTGCTCCCCAAGAATCTAGCAACAACTGTCCTATTTTATAGGAAATGATTAACATAAACTAGAATTTTGTCTTCATGTTGATTTTTATGAATGACACAAATGCTATAGAAACTTATGAATATTGATGTATTACTGGATTCTCCTGATCTAACAATATTTAACTTCTTGCTAAATACAGAATCCTTCCACTGTTAAACTTGTGGAAATTTAAAACTCAATTGCAAACATATTTGAATAAATTCAATTGCACATAACATAGTTGTTTAAGAGGAAAGCTTAAAGCTCAAAACCCCAACTATCATATATTATGTATATCAATGGAATCATGTAATAATCTCATACAAAGCTTAGTACATCAAGATCTCAGTACAATCAACAATCATTACATACTGTCATGCAGAAATTTGCATATCTATGCACCAATTTATTGCCTCCTGACAGCCTGCCTCCACTGTGCAATCCCTGCTAAAGAAGACCCTTGAATGAATTTCAATTGGCCTTGACTTGAATGCACAATCCTCATTGGAAACTCCAATGTGCCTCAGATGCATTGAATGCATCACTATAGTCACAACGGATAGTCCATCTCACCCTTTCACTTATCTCTCCACTGGGTCTCCACTAGAACTGACATGCAAGTAGTTAACTACTGTATTTATTCAGTTGTTAGTGAGTTATTAGTTGTGAATTAATTAACTAATTAATTCACTTAACTCTCACTAGTGTATCTTTTAGTTAAACTAGATACAACTAACTCAACTGAGTTTAACTTACTTAACTGAGTTAAACTAAATAACAACTCCTGTAACTACTCTTCCAACTATGTCATAACTTTGCCACTTCATTTCTAACTGAGTCCTTCATGCATGAGCCATAAATAACCCTAGGAATTGTGTAATTCCTTTAGCCCATTGATTTTCCAAATCTGTTCATTGAAATAAAGTGCTCCAAGAGAATAAGTTGATATTTATTGTCTGATTTTTATTAAGGGCTAATAATAATCGACATGCACCTATTTTTAGATTGACGATATATAAATAGCCTTCACCCAATATTCTAAAAATATAATTTCATCTATTTTCGAAATTTGACCAACCATCTACAAATAGCATGCTGAAACTTATAGAATATGCTCACCATGTCTAAAAATAAGCATACACCTAAAAATAGCCTGCGGGCCCCACTTAGTGAAGGTGCTTACTTTTGACTAAGTTCATCATCTTGTTGAATCTCAACGCTCCCTCTCAACAAGATAGGGATTATCCTTCACCCCAATCCTGCCTCTATGGTATTTGAATTTTCTCCTACCGAGCACCTTCGTCAGAATATATGCATCCTGATCTTCCGTAGGAATGTACTGAAGCATCATGATCTTTCGCTGAACACAATCTATGATATGATGATACCAGATATCAATATGTTTAGATATATCATGAAACATAGGATTAATCGAGAGTTTAATGCAACTTTGATTATCACAATGTATCACTATAGGATCTAAATGTGAACCGAACAAACTGACCAGGATCTTCCTCATCCAGATAGCCTCACATTTAGCTTGACTTGTTGCCATGTATTCTTCTTCCGCTAAACTGAGTGCCATGGATATTTTTTTCCTGCTGTACCAAGAAAATGTTGTAGATCCGATACTGAAAACCCCTCTTGATGTTCTCTTTTTGTCTATTCGGCTGCCTGCCCAATCTGCATCCATGAAGCCATGAAACTTCACCTCATCCGTATGTCTGTACCATAAGCCATACTCAGATGTGCCCCTGAGATGCCTCAGGACATGCTTGCCTGCCTTCCAAAAGAGCTTGGTAGGCTTAACCATCTCTTTTGAAAGTTGGTTCACCGCATAGCATATGTCCGGTCTTGTATTAACTAAATACATGAGCGAACCCACCAACTATCGATAAACAGTGGCATCCACAACCTCTGCCGATGTGGCATCCTCTTTCCTCCAATTTCCTGGAAGAGGAGTATCCATGGCTTGCAGTCCTCCATGTGAAAATTAACAAGTATCTCCCGAGCATACTTGCCTTGAGACACAAACAATTCACCTTCCGCTGCCATATTTCCAATCCAAGGAAATAATGAAGGAGGCCCAAATCCTTCATCTCGAACTCCTTTGCAAGATCTGCCTTGCATGAGTGTATCAATTTCTCATCACCCGTTAGTATTAAATCATCAACATAAAGAACAATGATTAAAAGCTTACCCTCCACCACAATTTGGTATAGGTTTGCATCTGCCTCACTCTTGGTGAAGCCAAGTCCAGTGAAATAGTTGTCAATCCGTGTGTACCAAGCACGTGGTGCTTTCTTCAACCCATACAGTGCTCTTTTGAGTCTGCACACATGCGACTCACTGCTAAAGATATCAAATCCTTCAGGATGCTCAATGTACACCTCTTTCTCAATGATCCCATTAAGGAATGCAGTCTTTACATCCATCTTATGAATGTGCCAACCCATCTACGCTGAGAGAGCAAGGATGGTCCTTATGGAAGAATACCTTGCAATAGGTGCAAAGGTTTCTTCATAATCAATCCCCTCGCTCTGTGAGAAGCATTGGGCAAGAAATCTTGCCTTATACTTCTCGACGCTCCCATCAGCATCTTGCTTTAACTTGTAGATCCATTTCAAATCTACCACTGATTTACCCACCAGCCTTGGAACAATATCCCAAGCACTATTTCTGACAATGGAGTCATACTCCTCCACCATGGAATCTACCCATGTGGGCTCCTGCGCTGCTTCTTCAAAAGAAGATGGCTCTGTCACGATATACTTTCTCATAAGAGCCATGTATCCATTAAATCAATCAGGTGACTATCTCTATCTGTGCTATGATGTAGGGACTCCTACATTCTCTGCCACATCAAGCTTCAGTCTCTCAGCTTCTATGGTATGTTTTTTACTTGTTTTGATGTTTGGTTCTGCATGATTGGACTCCTCCACTCCATGAATCTCCTCTTGTGGCTAATCCACATCTAGAGGCTCATCTTTGGGAACAAGAAGTTCCTCCTCTGCGTGCAAGTGTAGCTCCCTCTAAAGCAACAACTTCATGGCTTTCACCTCGTTGAATTTTATATCCCGTCGCACCATAGTAATTCAACTTTTTGGAAAATACACATGATAATTATGGGGTGTTTCTGTGTACCCCAAAAATATCCCAACTTCTGCAATCGGCTCCAGCTTCTTCCTGGCATCCTTTGTCACATGAATGTAAACATATGAGCCGAAAATCTTCAAATGAGAAATATCAGGCTTCTTACCAGTAAAAGCTTCTTCAGGTGTACTCATGCCAAGTACTCTACGAGGACAACGGTTTTGCACATAAACCGCAATGTTGCATGCTTCTGCCCACAAGTGCATCGGTAGGCCCTAGTCATGCAGCATAACTCGTGCAGCACCCATGATCATTCTGTTCTTCCTCTCTGCAACCCCATACTACTATGGGTTATGAGGCACTATGAGTTCTCTTCGAATTTCTTCTTTGCTACATAAGTATTTGAATTCATTCGAGATATATTCACCACCATTATCGCTCCGCAAAGCCTTCACTTGCTTCCCCGACTCCTTCTCGACCAATGCTTTAAACTCACAGAACTTTGAGAATGTTTCGTTGTTATTCTCCATGAAAAATATCTAGCATATATGAGAATATTCATCAACAAATATAACATAATATCTGCGTTTTTCTGTTGAAGCAACCGAGAAAGGTCCACACACGTCTGTGTGAATTCTCTCCAGGATCACCGAAGCATGGTTCTCCTTCTCATGAAAGGTGGTATTCACAAACTTACCCATAGTACATCCCTTGCACTAATATTACTGCACAAGAGTGCCCTTGGGAAGTCCAGTAGAAATCTGCTGCAAAATCTTCAAGGCGCCATGGTGAAGATGGCCCAATCTCCAGTGCCATAATTCGCCCTCATCTCAGCTCCCCACTTCTTCTACTTTGCCCATCATTGCAGCGCAGCCATCTACCTCTAGCTTGTAGAGATTCTTAACTTGAATCCCTATCCTCTTGGTTTTACTCGTTGTTTTATGTCATAGGAAATCTTTTCCCTCGCTGAAAACAACGTCATAACCTCTGTCTTCCAACATTGTGATTAAGACCAAGTTCTTCTTCAGACCTGGGACATGCGTACCATCTTTCAACATAAATGGTTTACCTAGCTCCGTCTCAAAAGTAATGGTTCTAATGCCAGTCGCACTATATCTACCATTTTCGCCCATCTCTATATGCATTTGGAGATCCTTCTCCTCCAAGTCCCTAAACAACTCCTCGTCTCCCGTCATATGGAAAGACGCACCACTATCAAGATACCACACCGATCCCATTGAGCTTGAAACCAAGCATGCGATCAAAGAGAAATCAAGTTCAAATTGCGAGGTGAAGGCCTCTCCAGCTGCAGCTCCATCAACCTTCTTGTTCTTCTTTTTCTATGGGCAATTAGTGACGAGATTCCCATGCTCGTGACAATGAAAACACTTCACTTTGGAAAAATCCAGCTTCTTGCCTTTAGCCTCAGATTTTGGGTGGGATTTCTTCCACTTTCCTTTCCTTGCTTTGGCAGCCAAAGTGCAATTCTCTGCATCATCATTCTTCAATGAAGAGCCATCCCTGGTACTTCGCCTTATCTCTTCTTGCACAAGATCCGACCAAAGTCACTCTCAACCCTGCAGTTTCTCCCGTCCATTGACAGAGTCTTCGTAGCAATGCCAAATCTTTGAAAGCCCAAGGAGAGCCAATCTCACCAAGTCATCATCATCAATTGTAATCCCCACACTTCCTAGTTCATCCCTACCGTGGACAAACTTTGTGAGATATTTTGGAATACTATCGCCCTTCTCCATTTTAATTTTTCTGAGCTTATCTTTTAGCGCCAACTTCCTCTGGTCGTTGATGCTTTGGAAAAGATCTGTCAAAGCCTTCCACAATGAAAATGGAGTGGCTTTCCCATGAAGGCTTAACACAATATGGTCCTTCACACCTTCCAATGGAATTGTTCTTGTCTTTGCTACCTTCTTTTGCCATGCGTCAAGTCCTGCAACATCGCTAGAAGCAGGCTTAGGAACATCGTTATCGATGAACTCCTTCACCCCATTATCTTCAAGCACTGCCTCCATCCTATCCTTCCAGGATATGTCATTTGAGCTACCCTCAAGGGCATACTCCAATCGCAACCCATTGAAAGACATTTCAATGAATACTCAACTGTCGCACCAAGAAATTTCTGCAGCAAATTCAAATTGTCCACCAGCACAAAACTCAGCACTTATTCACAATTGCAATCTCCAGTGATCAATACTGCTTTGATACCATGTATAAATTTATTAATGTTGATGTATTATGGTATTCTCCTGATCTAACAATATTTATCTTCTTTCTAAATACAGAATCCTTCCACTGTTAAACTTGCGAAAATTTAAAACTCAATTGCAAACACATGTGAATAAATTCAATCGCACATAACACAGTTGTTTAACAGGAAAGCTTAAAGCTAAAAACCCCAACTATCATATATTATGTATATTAATGGAATCATGTAATAATCTCATACAAAGCTTATTACATCAAGCTCTCAGTACAATCAACAATCATTACACACTGTTGTGTAGAAATTTTCATATCTATGCACTCCTGACAGCCTGCCTCCACTGCGCAATCCCTGTTGAAGAAGACCCCTGAATGAATTCCAATTTGCCTTGCCTTGACTGCGCAATCCTCATTGGCAACTCCAATGTGTGTTAGATGCATTAAATTCATCACTATAGTCACAACGGATAGTCCATCTCACCCTTTCACTTATCTCTCCACTGGGTCTCCACTGGAACTGACATGCAAGTAGTTAACTACTATATTTTTTCAGTTGTTAGTGAGTTATTAGTTGTGAATTAATTAACTAATTAATTCAATTAACTCTCACTAGTGTATATTTTAGTTAGACTATATACAACTAACTCAACTGAGTTTAACTCACTTAACTGAGTTAAACTAAATAAAAACTCTTGTAACTACTCTTCCAACTCTGTCATAACTTTGCCACTTCAGTTCTAACTGAGTCCCTCATGCATGAGCCACCAATAACCCTAGGAATTGCGTAATTCCTTCAGCCCGCTGATTTTCAAAATCAGTTCACTGAAATAAAGTGCTCCAAGAGAATAAGTTGATATTTATTGTCTGATTATTATTAAGGGCTAATAATAATCGACATGCACCTATTTTTGGATCAACGATCTATAAATAAACTTCGCCTAATATTCTAAAAATAGAATTTCATCTATTTTCCACATTTGACCAACCATCTACAAATAGCATCCTGTAACTTATAGAATATTCTCACCATGTCTAAAAATATACATACACCTAAAAATAGCCTGTGGGCCCCACTTAGTGAAGGTGCTTACTTTTCACTAAGCTCATCATCTTGTTAAATCTCAACAAATGCCAAGGGATAAATATCTGCTGACATGGTCTACTATCTGTTCGGATGCCTCCAGGTGGCTTTCTGGTATTCCATATGCCTTTTGAACCTTCAAAAACTCTTAAAAATACCTCGCTTCAAAACAGAGCATCTTTAGGCGGTTTCATAGCGAAATTTCATAGCATGCCTATTTCTGCCCTTTAACCTTTTCTTCTGAACCCTCTGTTGTTCAAAAAGTATTTTTCAGATCAAAATAGTTAAATACAATCAAACTCCCTCCTTATTTCTCCATAAAATTTATTTTAAAGAAAAAAATCAATCTTCAGAAATTTCATAGCGTTTTTCGGCCTTCAAACCTGGAACTCGCTACGAAACTGCCTAATATGGCTGAAACTGCAGATTTGGTAGTTTTCTTCAAAAATTAACCTTCTAAGCCAAAATTTTTGTCACCTGGAAGCTATAAACTTTAACAAAAAAAAATTAGCTCAATTCCTCAATCCTTGGGTGCTTCATCTTCATTAACAATAGGTTGGCCTTCAAGTTCCTCTACCACTTTCATTTTCAGCCCTCTCTTCTTCAGTTCATATTGAATCATGTCCATTTATTCTTCCAACTCTTTGACCTATCCTTTGAGCCTTTTCCTCTCAAACTATATCCATAAATTCCTTTTCCTTGTAATTTTAACCACCCTCCTCAAGGGAAGGCTTCTCTTCAGCATCCTTTTAGCCTTTGAAAAATTCTTTTCATACTTATCTAGTTGTTCCTTCATCTCTTTCTCAAAATCTACCATTAGTTGTCTATCCACCTTGGCTTATTTTAATTCCATCCTCACTTCAACTACCTCTTCCCTAGCCTCTCTTAACTGCTCTTACATAATTTCCACTTTATTATTTCCTTCAACATGTTCTTTCCCTTTTCTCTGTACAAATATTTATTCTGTTGCTAGGGATAAATCTATGATGTTCTCTGGCTGCTTACCTTCACTGAATTTTTCTGCTCCTTTGCTTTCCATGGAATCCTTGGCAATTTGTGACCTGGTCATTGGCTTCCTTGGCTGAAAAATGAAGCCAACATCCTCTACTACGAAATCCAACTTCTTGATAGACTTACCTTTCTTCAATTTTATTCTATCTCCTTCAATCTCTTCTTGCTGCACTATTAGGGATTCCTCAATATCTATTGCCTGGAGGATGTCTTCCAGGTTTCCTTTAGCAAATTTTTGGCTCCTTGTTACCCTCTTACTACTTTGTTTTTATTTTTCAGGTGTTGGCTGAGGGGTATTAGTCTCTTACAGAGGTTCTTCTTCAATGTCCATTGGTTCTACAGGAGGTTATCCTCCTTCTTCATCAATATCTTCTATTACAGTTGGAGATGGAGTAGTTTTAGGTTTTGAAACTTTCTTTGGAGTCATTGCATCTACTTCATATCCACTCATAAAAAGAAAAGAGGTCCAACCTCTATTTAATCTTTTCAATTCCTCCAACACTAATAGTTTGATCAAACCATGGTGAAAGACTGATGTTTCATTACCCTCTGCCTTGACCTGGACTTTATCTGACATATTTCCCAAACTTCTGTATAAAAAGAAGGGTAGGTCAAGTGGTTTCTTACCAAAAAAATGCAGGAGTCTAAAATGATAATAATAAACCATGTGGAATCTCCCTTCACGGGTGAAGTATTTCTGGACCACCAGTAGTAACTTTGCATAATTCTCCTTCATATAACCCCTAGGGATGCCATTTTTCATGTCAGCTCCTTTGTGCTCCTGTTTGAGAAACTATTCACATCCTTGGATTCTAAATTTTGTGCCTTTGAACCATTCTTCACCACCTTTGGGAATTTCTGTAGCTTGGGACATGACATCTGGCATCACTGTGAGACTCAAAACTCCAACTTTTGATCTTGTCCCTGTAAAATTTGCTGCAAAGTCCTTGGATACTTGGAAATGGAAACCCTGCAGGTTTTGGAAAAACTGTATGCAAACTACCTTCCTGAAAGCCTCCATATCACTGGGATCTTCATTTAGAAACTTCAAATCCATAGGCTCATACCTTACACAATGACCACCCTTGTTTGTTTTCCTCTTCGATGCCATTGATGCTTTATTCTTCTTGTTGCCTCCTTGTCGTTGACACCTGTAGAATGAAAAATGAACAACAACCTGCTTTGTGTGGTGAGCTTGCTCTCGAACAATGACACTGATATGCTAAACATGCAAAAATTGGATGATGAATGACAAAGAGCAGCTTGGGGTACGGTTTAAAAAGGAAGTTTGATAATTTGAGGGGGAAAAGATGACACATGGGACCATAAGAGGAAATGATTACCTAAGATACGACCTTGCATGCTTGGGAATTATGATAACTAAACCACATGACTTCACCTTTGTCTTCATCCATCAAAATTTCACACCTCACACCACTCTGACACCCTCTGCAGGAAAAAAACCTAGTTTTGTAGTGAAAACCATTTAACTACTGATAGATTCTATGGAACTGCCAAGCAGTTTCGTAGCAAAATCTGTTGATTTTCCATATAATTAGCTACGAAACTGTGTAAAACTGGCAAGTGGAATATTTTTTGATTTAAAAGAATGGGAATAAAAACTAAATGAGATGAGTTAGATTTGACTGATATGACATGGTTTGAGGTGGGTTTAGGGTAGACATCACCATATGCAAAATTTTCAAAAATTTCATGAAAATGACTTATGAGACAGCATGAACCTAGGTGAATGACATGTAAAACCATTTCAATAAAAGTGCTTAAACTAATGAGTGATAACAGGTACATTGAGCTTACTGGGGACACTTTTGCTTCATTTGGTAAGTTGGCTACCATGTTTTTGAACCATTTTCAGTTGCATGTTTGATATGATGTCGGAACTGAGCTTTTGGCAAATTTTCAGCAAGATAACGTGATGCACATTTCGGACCATATTCAGGAATGGAGGAGAAGGAAGAGGTTCATTAAAGCCCATATTCCTAATGAATTCCTTATCGAATGGTTCCTTAAATCCTTACGGCTAGAAATCTCAAAGGATGTATCTCTTTTCGGGGTATTTTCTTAGGATAAAGCTATCTTTAGAGCCCAACAGTTGGAACTGATCTATTCTCAGTCTAGGATTCTTAATAAGATTTTTCCTGATGCTCCTCATTCCAAAGTGGATTTAGCCAAACCAAAGCCATGTTCTCATGCTGACAGGCTTTTCAGTTCGATCGATAGTGGCATGAATAACCTTTTGAATCAACTGCAGCATTTGTCTCCACAATCTGCTCCTTCTATTCAGGCTATGTTGTCAGTATCTACTCCTTCCCATTCCTTAACCATTAATGTTGTTCAATCTTCTAACCCTAAAGAAAATCAACAATCCGATGGGAAGAATAAGGGATGAAATAACAAGAAGAAAGATAAGGATCAGAAGGGTAATGTGAATAAATCCAATGATAATGTTGGAGAGGGTAAGAGAGACGCAAAGAAGAAAGTTAAGTTTCCATGAAATTTATGCACTGGAGACCATCTCACCCATCTCTGCCCTAAGATTTAGGATGCTCAGTGCTTGTTAGCTCAACAGGGTTCCTCTAATTCCCACACTGTCATGACTAACCCTTTTCCCCAAGAGCAACAAATGCTTGCTGGAGGAATGCTAATACTGGAGCTCCCACTAGGGGAAACCAGGAAGGGGAAACTTCCTCAAATGTATAAATGATGAGTTATCATGTTGATGTCACTACGAGATCACGTGATTATTGTGAATCTGAGTCTTTGAATGCTAAGGGTGCCCCTGATACTTCCAAGCAACTCCATATTGAGAGGCCCGTAGTCGAGCCTACACCTCGCATGTCGAAAGGTTCTGCTAAACATTCGACAATCAACCCTAATTCCAAGGTAGCCGAGAACTACTCCATTGTAGACATTTGGGGAATTTTGAAGTCTAAAATGGGCCTACTAAGGAAATTATAAAATAATAGTGGAAATAATAAAAGAATATTTCATTACATCATCAAATTTTAGAGGGAAAATGATCAAGGTGGATATTGGTGGCCACCCACCTATTCCACTTGGGGCCCCACCATTGTATCTTTAAGTTTTTCAGTTTCGGCAGAACTTACTATTTTTAGTAGTTTTTTGGATCCTAAACTTCCAAAGCCGTTTTGAGGCCCTAAACGACATTTTTTGGGCATCGCGCCTCTGGTGAATATGATTTCATTTCGAAATTGATATTCATGGTCAACAGTTGTAGTCCTCATCTAGATCTTTCTAATGATGTATCATGTGTGTCAAAAGGAGATAACATGCCAAAGTTACGACCCCGAGAAGTTGAAACACCAATTTACCCAAACGGGGCCCATAGTTTTGGCACTTCATCTCCTAAGGTTATGTTTTTGGATGTTTAGGGATTTTCATTATTTCTCTATAATAAATAGGCCCTTGAGCCTCATTGGAAAATATTTCAGAGGCCTGTAGCCACCACATCTCTTCTCAGAGATAAACTACCAGCACCCTAGCTAGTTTATTTCCATCCTGTCTATAAGAAAATTTCAGTTCTTTGATATTAATGAAATGAAGTGTTATTTCTGCTGCATATTTGTATTTATGGTTATATGTGTATTATGTTGTGTTCCTGCATAAATATGGATTAGTGGTATCATAGAGGCCTCCTTTTTCTCGATCCTTCCTTACATGTCCCCAATGAGGTTAGGGTAAAAGGAGTTAAGGCTCGATCTGGTTGAACCTTTGCAAGATTAGCCTTGCAAACCCTGATGGCCACCCATGGGGGATAAAAATAAATATGAGGGAGAAGGAGATCCTATCAAAATATTGCTTGAGGAGGCCCTCGAAAAACCAAGGAACACGATGATGGATAACTTTTCCCAAATCCTTCAACGACTGCCCACCAGTGGTGCATCTGCATCCAAGAGCCACTCTAGAGGTGCGACTCCCTTTAAGGTACAAGTAAAATTTTACATTCCCATATTTGAGGGTCAAATACATGCATATGCTGTAGATATATGGTTGAATCTATTAGAAGGATATTTCTCGGTTCATGACTTTTCTGATCGGGAGAAGATTATTTTTTCACTCCTCAAATATACCCCCCATGTCAAGGACTGGTGGGAAACATACTGTGAGAAAAGGGACGAGACAGAACCCTCTCTATTCTCAGCCATACCCAATTGGAATTCTTTCTGAGACGCCATCAAGGAATAATAATATCCCATGGGTAGCTATGAAGACAAGTACATACAATGGACCACGCTACAGAAACAAAGGGATCAATATGTGCATGAGCTAATGAATCTGTTACATACCCTACGCACAAAGTTGGGTATCAAAGATTCGGAGAAGAATTTGGTGCTAAAGTATCACAGTTGTCTGCATAGATACATTCAGGAGGAAATGGAGTTCCTCGACATCTCCTCGCTTGGTACGGTATACCGGTATGCTACCAAGATTGAGTAGAAATTCAAACAGAAGAAGCGAGACTTTGGATCTGTGAATCAAAAGCAAGGGAAAGGTGACCCCAAACCACAGAACAAAGGACAAAGCCAAGGCATGGTGGCCCAAGACAACCTACCAAAGCCACAAGAAAATAACAACACCGCAAAGCCAAAGAAGGGCACGAGAAAGTGGTGTGAGTTCCATAAGAGCTCCACTCACAACACAAGTGAGTATCGGGCCAAGCAATCACTGGTGGCCAAGATGAGGGCTTCTCAATCAGATGCATGATTCAACTCTGAATCAGAACCTGACAAGGGGAATGAAAAAGGGAAACATATTATTGATGTGGAGCCCAACACCACTATTGCCACTACGAGGATCCAGAAGGAGGAATCAGAAGATCCAGAGGAGGAGAAGCGTCTCTTCCACTCCTAGATGTGGGTAAAGGCTTCCCCGCTACAGTTCATTTTCGAAAATGGGAGCCAAAAGAACCTCATTTTAGCAGACGGCATGAAGCAGTTGGGTTTTTCGACCATAGTACACCCACATCCATACACCATCAAGTGGCTTCACCAAGGATGGTATCTCCACGTCAACCAGCAGTGTCACCTTCCCTATACCATCAAGCCCTTCACGGATGAGGTATTATGTGACATTACTCCTATTGATGTTTCTGATGTATTATTAGGCCAACCATACTTTTTGAGGTGATATGTTGTGTATGAGTCCCAACCTCGCACTGTTATTGTTACTTTGGGAAATAAGTTTTACAAGATACCAGAGGTACCACTCCCTGCCGCTATCTCTTTGATTACTGCAAAAAAATGCTGTAAGCTGATTTCCCAATCCAGGAATTTTTTTTTCCTAATTATCCGCCCCCAGGGCAAGAAGAACATTGTGGCCAGGATCTCCAGACAGGGCTCCTCTGCATGACAACAACAAATGTACAAGCTTTTGGAAGAGTACGGGGACATATTCACCTCACCCATAGGGGTTCCTCTACACTGTCAGGTCAAGCACCCCATCGATTTGACCCCAGGTGTGCCACCACCCAATGGATTGATCTATCAGTGCTCTGTTCTGGAAAATGATGAAATCAAGAGGCAGATTCAGGAACTACTGCAGAAAGGTCACATACGTCCAAGTTCATCGCCTTGTGGGAGCCCGATCATGTTGGTACAAAAGAAGGATGGGACTTGGAGACTCTATATTGACTATCGGGCATGGAACAAGATCACTATCCAGAATAGGTACCCGATCCCATGGATTGATGACCTTCTGGACCAACTCAAAGGGGAAAAATATATCAACAAGATCGACTTGAACTATGGGTATCACCAGGTACCAATTGAACCCTCTGATGTGTGGAAGATTGCATTCAAAGCCAAGGAGGGTCTTTTCGAATGGCTAGTCATGCCTTTTGGGTTGAAGAATTCTCCCACAACCTTCATGAGGTTGATGGATGACATCTTGTAGCCATTCACCAACTCATTTGCAGTGGTTTACTTGAATGACATTCCGATCTTCAGCAAGACTTGGGAAGAGCACCTCCACCACATCCGAAAAGTCCTCCAAACACTACGGCAACACAAGTTGTGTGCCAATTTAGAGAAGTCCAGTTTTGGCATGATCTAGGTTCAATATCTGGGATACATTATTGATGAAAGGGGGGTGCATGTGGATCAAACCAAGATCCAAGTCATTCGGGATTGGCCAGCCCCAACCACTCTAACAGATCTTTTCAGCTTTCTCTGTCTTTCTAATTTCTACTGTAGGTTCGTGTTGGGATTCTCTCATATCACTTGGCCCTTGAGTCAAGTCACCAAAGGAGGAGCGAAAGAAAAATTCTTTCGGTTGGAATCTCAATAGAAGGCGTTCGTAGAATTGAAACATTGCCTCTATTCTGCCCCAGTGCTCACATTACCAGACTTGCAACAACCATTTTACATTGAGATAAATGCCTCTAACTATGCTATTGATACACTTCTTACTCAACAGGGGCATCCAGTGGCATATCACAGTGAGATATTGTCCGACAAAATTCACAAGTATCCCACTTATGACAAAGAAATGTATTCCATTCTGCAGGCTTGTCGACAATGGAAGCATTACACTTTGGGGAAGGAAACAATCATCCACATAGACCACCGACCCTTCAAGTTCATACAGACACAAGGGAAGTTTCATAACGATTGCCATCAGAAGTGGTCCACATATATGCAACAGTTTCATTTGAACATAAGTACAAGAAGGGTAGCACCAATAATGTTGCAGACTGCCTCAGCCGACCACCGATCGTGGCACTAACCACCGTTCTCAACTCTTGTGGGCACAAGACTTCTAATTGGCCACTTCTTTACAAGAGCAATCCATAATTTGGCCGCACATAAAAGGCACTCTTGGGGGGTACGCAAGTTCCAAATTTTCACCTCCAAGATGCACTGTTATGTCACCTGGGACACCTTTGTGTTCCTTCAAGAGAGCATGCCAAGATGATATGGGAAGCACACTACAGTCGAGTCATTGGGCATTTCGGGGTCTAGAAAATAGTGGAAGTATTGCAGAAGTATTTCTACTAGCCGAACCTTTGATAGGATGTCGAGAAGTACATCAGATCCTGCACTGCTTGTGCCATTTTCAAATCGACCATCAAGAAGCAAGGCCTCTATACTCTACTACCTACCCCTAGTTGACCTTGGGAATACTTCTCCATGGATTACATGTCGGGCCTTCCTTATACTAAGCACGGAAATAAATGTGTTTTCATGGTCGTCAACAGATTCTGGAAGATGGCCATTATGGCGGCCTGCAAGAAGAATATCACAGCAGAAGCCACTGTTAAACTCTTCTTTGAACGACTGTGGGTGCACTTTGGGATCCCACAGTCTGTCATATCAGATCAGGACAACAGGTTCCTCAACACATTTTGGTCTAGCCTCTGGTCAATGTTGCACACCAAGCTCACCAAGTCCACATCTTTCCACCCCCAAATTGATGGCCAGACAGAGGTCATCAACAGGATGATTATACACATTTTGTTCATGTACAATTCAAATCATCCACGCACATGGGATGAGAGCCTCCCCTATGTACAACATAGTTATAACCAGACTCTCCACAGCTCAACTAGCCACAGCCCCTTTCAGGTGCGCTTGGAATTCTAGCCGCTATGTCTCATTGATGTAGCCATGCCATTTGTGACTACTCAAGCCAATTCGGCTCATGTCCAGTCTGAAGCTGACAAAGCGAACATCTTCATTGAGAGCATTCAACACATCCAGAAAAAGGTTCATGACATATTGGATAGAGCCAGTGCTAAGTACAAGAAATGACATGATCAACATCGGGTGCTACACAAATTCCAGGTGGGTGACAAAGTGTGGCTACATTTTCAAAAGGAGTGGCTCACTGGACCCCACCGTAAGCTTCTCCTGCTCTGATATGGTCCGTACACCATCACCAAGGCTATATGGAACAATGCCTTTGAGCTCAGTATTCCACCATTCCTTGGTGATCTGCACTCAGTATTCAATGTGGACCTCCTTTTTCCCTACTTTCCACCTCTACTGGACACCTCTGACATTGCAGAACAACTCACACCAACAGAGTTAAAACAAGACTGAATGGAATAGGCCACCACAGATTATATCATGGACATGAAAATCAAGAACACTCATCAACAAAAGATCCAACTATATCGGGTTGTCAAAGCTAGCCAACTCGTGCATCAAGGCAAGTGGTTCACCAGGGACCAAGTTCAACAGATGTTTCCTCATCTCATAGAGGAACTCAATGCAATGGATACCATTTCTTCCTAATGGGGAAGGAATGATCCAGGTGGATATTCATGGCCACTCGCCTATTCCACTTGGGGCCCCACCATTGTCTCTTTCAATTTTTCAGTTTCAGAACAACTTACTATTTTTATCAGTTTTCCAGGTCCTGAACTTCCGGAGCCGTTTTGAGGCCCTAAACGACATTTTTTTGGGCATCGCACCTCCAAAAAATATGATTTCATTTTGAAATTGATATTCATAGTCAGTAGTTTTATTCCTCGGATAGATCTTTGTAATGATGTATCATGTGTGTCAAACAAAGATAGTATGCCAAAGTTACGACCTTGGGAAGTTAAAACACCAATTTACCCAAACGGGGCCCATAGTTTTGGCTCTTCATCTCCTAGGGTTAGGTTTTTGGATGTTTATGGCTTTTCATTGTTTCTCTATAATAAATATACCCTTGAGCCTCATTGGAACATGGTTCAGAGGCCTGTAGCTGCCACATCTCTTCTCAGAGATAAGCTACCAGTGCCCTAGCTAGTTTATTTCCATCCTGTCTGTAAGCAAATTTCAGTTCTTTGATATTAATGAAATGAAGTTTTATTCCCATTGCATATTTGCATTTAAGGTTATATGTGTATTATGTTGCGTTCCTTCATAAATCCATATCAGAAAAAATAAAAAAACTACTTTTTCAACTCATATTTTCAACTTATCTCCCAAAGTTTTTACTCAAATTTCGAGCGGGAGTACTCGTTGGATGCAAAATTTAATTCCTCATCTAGGGAGTACCCATATTGCACACATTTGATGGATCCCGATACACAAAAAATGAGAAATACATTAAAAACGTGATTACAATCACATGTTTTCATGTATTTCTCATTTTTCGTATAGCAGGGTCAATCAAAAGTATGCAACAAGGGTACTCCTTGGATGAGGAATTAATTTTTTCATCCAATGAGTACTCCCGCTCGAAATTTGAGTAAAAAACTTGGGAATTAAGTTGAAAATATGACTTGAAAAATTACTTTTATTATTTTATTATTTTTTAATATTCTTACCCTTTTACTTTAAAAATGGTGAATCATCCCCCATGGTTGACATAATCATCTTGAATCCTATTCGTTCTTATAAAATTTATTTTGGTTGTACATTTTTCTTAGGAGGCCCATTTTAGACCTCAAAATTCCCCTAATGAGATATGGCTGAGAGTCCTTTCACTATGTCTATGTTGGAGGTACTCCAGTCGTGCCCAACACAAAGGAGTGTTCTACTCACTACGATCAGGGAAATCGATACAAAGAACTCTCCTATGATCACATTCGATATGTCAAGTATTAAGAAGAGACTTCCTCATAACATGGCTTTTCAAATCAAATCTACGTATCGTAAAATCAATATTTTTCAAACGGTATTCAATGAGGGTGCTTCCACATGTGTCATTTCTATCTCATGTTGGAAAGCCATTGGGTCTTCTCAAGTCATTCCTTCACCTACTCTTCTCACTGCATTTGATGTCCATTCTCACAGGCCACATGGCATTATTCCGGCTTTTCCCATCTATGTTGGGGGTAAATTTATCAACATTGAAGTCGAGATAGTGGATGCCAATTTGGACTACAAAATTCTATTGGGGCAGAATTGTATTTACGAGATGGATGCTATTACTTCATCATTATTTCGCATCCTGTGTTTTCCCCAGGAAGGGAGGATTGTCATTGTTGATCAAATGGACTATTATCTAATAGATCCAAATGCACTTTCTGACTCTACTATTCCCTTGGTGAACGATGCCAAGAAACCTGTGGAGAATTTAGGGGTCGAAATGTATACCTCATTGATGGGTACCTTTGATCTTCCACCTCCTTCTATTCATATTAATGCTATCTCATCCTCCAGGGCTCCTACTTGAAGAGAGTTCTTTCAAACTCATTATTTTTCAGACCCTTGGACCTTACCTTATCCTACTAACACATTAGAAGAAGTTCAAGTTGGTGGAATGGCATTCCCTATATTTGCAGCAGAGATTTCTTATCAATCTATTTTTGACTCTTCAGATTCCGTTCCAGTTTCTCTTTCGCTGAAGGATTTGGACGGAGATGTGACTCTAGCTTGGACACTTAATTCATCTTCTGCTTAGCATTGCCTTGATACTGTTCTACCATCTAAAGAGGCTATCCTAGAGGCAATGAATGGTGTGGAAATACCATGGGATTATTTGCATCATCGACCCTTTTTTCTACCAAATTTGCGAGAAGTTGAGTCAAGAATGTCCAGCCCTGTGTCTTCTAGTTCTGATCATCTGATCCTAAACCCTTTGGCTCCAACAAATATTTTTGCTAAAGGGAACATGGCTGTCATTTCTGAGAAAATCCCAGTGAACATTTCCAAGAATCCAAACATTATAGAGAATTTTTTAATCGAAGCTGAATGTTCCCCTGAAGAGGTTCAAACTTATACCAATCTCTTTAAGGAGTTTCGTGATGTGTTCCCTTGGTCTTATGAGGAAATTCATGGAATTGATCCATCTATTGTCCAACATGAGATCAAGACTTACGAGAATGCTAAGCCTATACGACAAAAGCTTCATCTGGTCAACCCTAAGAAAGCTACAGATATCAAAGCCAAGGTTGAGAAGATGCTTAAGGCGTGTTTCATATACCTCATTCCTTTGACTGAGTGGGTTTCAAATCCAATGCTTGTGGACAAGAAACAAGGAACGATCCGTGTCTGCATTGATTTCAGGGATTTGAATAAGGCATGTCCAAAGGATAATTACTCCACACCATTTCTTGATCAGATTACTGATGAGTGTGCAGGGAATGATATTTTCTCCTTCATGGATAGTTTCTTGGGATACAGTCAGATTACCATATGTCCTAAGGATCAGCACAAAACTGCTTTTATTTTCCCCTAGGGTACATTTTCATACAAAAATATTCCTTTTGGTCTTAAAAACATTGGAGCTACTTTCTACTGGGCCATGTATTATGCTTTCCAGGATATCAAGCATATCATCAAAGCTCATTTGTATTATTTAGCTGCTCATTATCAAAAGAGAATTGATCATCCCTCTCATCTTCGATAGATTTTTGAAATATGTCGTTATTATAAAATCCAGTTGAATCCTAATAAGTGTGTTTTCGCTGTCACATCTGGTCATTTGTTGGGATTCATTGTGTCTACTGAAGGGATTTAGGTAGATACCTTCAAGGTTGAGGCAATACTTCAGGTGCCTCCCCTGCCTTCTATTCGTCAACTTCAAAGTATTCAAGGAAAATCCAATTTCTTGAGGATATTCATCATTAACTATGCTAAGTCTACGAAAGGATTTATGAGATTTTTGAAGAAGGAAATTCCATTCTTGTGGGATTAATTTTCTCAATGCTCGTTCGATGCTTTGAAAAAAGCATTGACCTATCCTCCTTTATTGAGTCCACCTAATTATATTAGAGACTTATTTTTTTATCTTGTTGCGGCATAATCTACTATAGGTATGGTTCTGGTTCAGGAGGATGATGCTCTTTGTGAGCATGTTATTTATTATCTAAGCCGAGGCTTGGTAGGTCATGAACTGTGATATTCTCCCATTGAGAAGTTAGCTTTGGTAGTTTTCCATGTTGTCCAACAATTCATGCATTGCATTTTCCTTCTCAAAACTTATGTTTTGGTAGCAGTCAATCCTTTTCAAATTTTTCTCATTAGGCGGGTGATTGTGGGGAAATACAATCGATGGATTTCCATATTGCAAGAGTTTGATCTCGAATTCATCTCTTCCAAATCCAAGAAATCGTTGGTATTTGCATGGTTGATCTCTAAGTTTCCTTATGGATATGAGATTATTTACGAGGATTCGCTCCCTAATAAACATATTTTCTTCATTTCTTCACAAGATCCTTGGTATGGAGATATCATTGTTTATCTCTAGGCTTCGAAGTTTCCCCTCTATTTTTTAAAATATAAGCATTGAAAGTTGTGTCACTTGGTAAATATGTATCTTATTATCGGTGACACTCTGTATCGTCGCAGGGTCGACTCGATCCTTAGACGTTGCTTAACTCTCAAAGAGGCTAAGTTTGTGTTGAATGATTTCCATAGTGGAGCTTGTGGTGGTCATTTATTTTGGCTTGATACAACTCAAAATATGTTGCGTGCCAGATATTTTTGGCCCTCAATTTTGAAAGATTGTGTTGAAAAGGTAAAAAAATTTCATCCTTGTCAAGTTTATACTCAGAAGATGTGCACTCATCCACTCCGCTTTTTCTTGTTATCACTTTTAGTTCATTCACTAACTGGGGAATTGATTTTACTACTTGTAACCCGCCTTTGGAAAAATGTCACAAGTACATTATCATAGCAATGGACTACTTCACCAAGTGGGCCTAGGCTATGCCTACTTTCTCGAACGATGGTGAAACAATAGACCTGTTTCTGTTCAACCGAGTCATTTCTCGCTTCGGTGTTCCTAAAGATATTGTCACTGACCATAGAATTCTTTTTCAGAACTCCATTATGGCTGAATTGGCTCTTAAATTAAGTTTCTGGTAGGAGCATTCATCTTTGTATTATCCTCAGGCCAATGGGCAGGTTGAAGCCGTGAATAAATCCTTAAAGGTTATCCTTCAATGGAAAATAAATAAATCTAGGTCCAATTAGCATGTCATGTTGTATCATGCACTTTGGGCATATCAGATGTCTATTAAGACTGAAACCAGGTTCACTCCTTTCCAACTCGTTTATGATTTGGAATTAATCTTTCCTGTTGAGAGTGAGATTCCTTCCCTTAAGCTATTTGTTGAGCTCCTCCCCAACACTTCAAGTCTTGAAGAATGCCTTTTCTATCTAGAACCTCTCGATGAGAAGTGCTGAGATGCAGCTATGATTAACGATGCCTATAATAAAAGAGTGAAGGTTAAGTATGATAAGGCTGTCAAACCTAGGGTTTTCTCTGAAGGTGAACTCGTTTTTCTCTACGAGTAGGACAAGGATGCCTTGGGGGTAGGGAAATTCAAATCCATGTGGTATGGCCCTTTCATTATCAAAAGAGTCCTTAAGAAGGGAGCTTACACTTTGGTTGACTTCGACAAGAACGAGCTGTTGGAGCCTAGAAATGGGCTCTATCTTAAGAATTATTACATCTATGAGGTTCCCTAACATTTGATTTGGTTGTATATATTTTATTTTTATGCATATCTGTTTATCAATTCTGGTGTGACCTTGATGTTTTTTATCTACTTTAGCGGGTGTTTGTGGATGATATCAGTCATTTTGGATTTGCGGATGGTGTTATTCGACATACCCGGAATCTTGCTTCCATGGCTAGGGTAATCTACTATCCATCCAGTCAGTTGCTAGTCCCAATGGGTGTATGTATTGGTCCTGCTTCAAACAATGTTGCAGAATATAATGATGTGATCAATCTACTTTCGGAGGCAATTTCTCTTGGTATTGGTTCGTTAGTAGTGTACTTGGGTTCGCAACTGGTGGTTTCATAGTTGAATAACATCTATCATGTCAGAGATCCATTTTTATATCGTTTATTTGAAAATTTCATTTAATTATGTTACATACATTCACATTCCACGTTCAGAAAATTCGTTTGCAGATTCAGTAGCTAATAAAGAAATTGATTGACATATTAATCATTCATTACATTAAATTTAAAAAAATCAATAATAATTGTATATGTGAGACAATCACATCATAAAATCACTATATATATATATCAGAGTCATGTTAAAAAATAAACAAAAATTGGACAATTATGTCCTACAAAATTAGGGATTATGCCTAATCATGTCCATCATCAAAAAACATTACACTCATCTGGACATCCTAAAAGTATATGCCTGTGGGCCTTGCCCTGGATAGGTGTCATGGAAGAAAACTATGGCAGTAGCCACATGACAGAATAGTCACACCCAATCATGTGGTACACTGACCACACGTCTTTGAACTACCTCATGGAGGTCCTCTATTTTAGCCATAGGGACATGGTGGGTCAAACCATCCAATTTCCTTTGAATAGCATGGAAAAATCTCCCAAGGTCCTCTGCGGCATCCTTAGCCTCTCTTCCGCAGTGGCTATGCCTTATGAAGCACTCGGCTCTGGCTGGTCCAATATCTGTAACATTATCAATAAATTTGTAATTCAATTGTCTTATCAAAAATATTTGTTCATTTTCATATTTTTATTGAAAATCCAAAAAATCAAATAATCAAAAAATCATTTAAATGCAATCTTACCAATCACTCCCCATGTTTCATCGGGTGGTAAGGCATATCATTATCTCCCCTGAATTCCATGCCAGCATAGGGGTAATCCTCCATGGCAATCACTTTCTCTCCCCACCACAGGAAGAAATCATCATCCTGGTAGTTCTAGGGACTTCGTCACCCCCTAGCCTCTTCATCAGGTCAACCCTATTGAGATTCGATTCAACACCCACGCCTAGTGCATTAAGCACTTGGTTGCATTAAGCACCCAGACTAGGTTTGGGCCCATAATGCTATTTTTGGGTGCATTTCTATTTTTATTATCCCTTAATTAAGATGGAAATTAAACTGTAATCTATTCTAAATGTGGAATTGAATGATTTAACTGAAAGTGATAAATTTAGTTAGCTAGTGGATTTCGAGTTAGAGGTTGTTGGTGAGGCATGCAGAGTAATTCTAGTAGTAACATATTTCAAAGTGCAGTGGTGCATGAGTTGGTGCAAGTTGTAAATCATTTTAACTCGGTTAAGTGAGTTAAAATCAGTTTTGCTAGTTGTAACTGAAGATATACTAGTGAGAGATATAGTGAGTTAATTATTAATTAATTAACAATCAGTGATCTCACATGCAACTGAGGATTTACTATTATTAGCTACATGCATGTCAGATCCAGTGGAGACCCATTTGAGTTCTAGGTGAAAAGGAAGTTGACTATTAGTTGTAGGATTATTGGTTTACCCACACGTAGGAAAACACCCATTGGAGTTCCCATGATATTTGCGCAGTCAAGGCAGGCAAAAATTCCTATCTTTTAGGGATCTTTACCATCAGGGATTGCGCAAGTAAGGCAGGTTGTTTGGAGGCTGAGAATTGGCTATTTGTTGGTCAGTTTTGCATATGAAAGTGTGAGATAATTAACTGAGTATTGGAGGGATCTTGTGAGAATATTTTTGGATGTAATTGTTTCATGATCCATGCTTAATATACAATAGAAGATAGTGGGGATTTTAGCTGTAAGCTTTCCCTAAGAAATTATATGTGTTCTGTGTGATTGATCTTTCTTCATGTTCATGTGATTAGCGATTGTGTTTTTAATTCTAAAAAATATTTGTAGAAGTGATTCAGTATTTAACTTTAGTACATTTTTAGATCGGGTGAATCCAATATGTACATGCATTTTTTATAATTTCTACATGGTATCAGAGCATAGGAAATTTCAGAAGCGAAGCAAGAGCTGAGTTTGTGACTGGATAGAATTTGAATTTGTAGAAAGACTTTATTGGTGCTATAATTGATTCAAGATCGAGATGGATTTAAATGGCTTAAGGTTAGAGTATGCATTCTAGGGCAGCTCTAACTGAATTTCTTGGAAGGACAGGATGGAGACAAAGATGTTCCAAAACCAGATGCTGCAGATACTACAAATCTTGATGCATGGCAAAAGAAAGTGGCAAAGGCAAGGAGGATTCTATTAGAGGGAGTACGAGACCACATTATCTCAAGAATCCATGGGAAATCCACACCATATGCAATGTGGAAGGATTTGACAGATCTATTCCAAAGCAGGAGTGACCATAGGAAATTGGCGCTCAAAGATAAACTCAGGAAGATCAAGATGGAAAAGGGCGACACCATTCCAAAATATCTAACAAAGTTTGTTCAATATCAGGATGAACTGGGGAGCATTGGAATAACAGTTTTTGATGATGATTTGGTGAGCTTGGCTCTCCTAGGACTTCCCAAGAGTTGGCACAGTTATCAATACTGTATTAATGGAAGGGAAAAATTTCCAGATTGGGAATGACTGTGGTCGGATTTGGTGCAGGAGGAGTTCAGACGGAATGCCAGAGATGGATCTTCATCTAAGAATTAGGATGAAAATGATTTTTCTTTTTCTGCCAAGGCGAGGAAGGGGAAGGGGAAGAAATTACATTCAAAATGTGAGTCCAAGAATGGCAAGAAGCAAGACATGTCCAAGGTGAAGTGTTTTCACTGTCACGAGCATGGGAATTTTTCTACTAACTGTCCACGAAATAAGAAGAGCAAGAAGGCTACTGGATATGCAGTTGCCTTGCCTCAAAATTTGAGCTTGAATTCTCATTTATCTCATGCATGGTTTTCATTACATTGGGATTTGTGTGGTATTTGGATAGTGATGCTTCCTTTCACATGACGAGAGATAAGGAATTTTTCCATGACTTGGAGGAGAAAGATCTCTAGATGCATATTGAGATGGGTGACAACGGATGGTACAGTGATTCCGAGATTGGTACCATTACCTTTCATAGGGATTTAGGTAAACCATTTCAATTAAAAGATGTGATGCATGTACCAGGTCTGAAGAAAAATTTGGTCTTCGTCGCAATGTTGGAGGATAGAGGCTATAACATTGTTTTTAGTGATGGAAAATCTTTCCTACGACATAAAACAATGGGTCAAGCCAAGAGGATATGGATTCGAGTTAAGAATCTATACAAGTTGGAGGTAGATGATTGTGCATCAATGATGGGTAAGATAGATCAAGTGGTGAGCCGGGATGAGGGTGAATTATGGCATAGGCGATTGGGCCATCTTCACCATGGAACCTTGAAAGTCATGCAGCATATTTCTACTGGTCTTCCCAGGGGTACACTTGCGTAGTCAGATGCATGCAAGGTAAGTACTATGGGAAAATATGTAAAGGCCACCTCTTATGAGAGGGAAAATCGAGCTTCGGGGATCCTTGGAAGAGTTCACACAGGCGTGTGTGGTCCTTTCTCAATTGCTTCAACAACAAAACATAAGCATTATGTAATATTTGTTGATGAATTTTCTCGTAAGTGCTGGATCTTCTTCATGTAGAAGAAAGATCAAACATTCTCTAAGTTCTGTGAGTTTAAGGCACTAGTGGAGAAAGAGTTGGGGAAGCAAGTGAAGGCTCTTAGGAGCGACCATGGTGGAGAATACATTTATAACAAATTAAAGTACTTCTGCAGAAAAGAAGGAATTCGAAGAGAACTCGTAGCACCACATAACCCACAGTAGAATGGGGTCACAGAGAGGAAGAATATAACTATTATTGGTGCATCACGAGTGATGTTACATGACCAAGGCCCTATCTATGCATCTGTGGGTGGAATCATGCAATACAATAGTACATGTGCAAAACCATTGTCCTCATAGAGTACTTGGCATGAGTACACCTTGTAAGAAACCTGATGCTTCACATTTTAAGATTTTTGGAAAATCTGTTTATGTGCATGTGACCAAGGATGCTAGGAAGAAGCTGGAATGAACGGCTGAGGTTGGGATTTTTGTGGGGTCCATTGAAACACCCCATAATTATCGTGTGTATTTTCCAAACATAAAAATTATTATTGTGTGATGGGATATCAAATTTGATGAGGATAAATCCATGCAGTTGTCCCTTGAGAGGGAGCTGGACTTGCATGTAGAGGAGGAACTGTTGGTTCCCAAGGATGAGTCTCAAGATGTGGATCAGCCACATGAGGAGGATCATGGAGTGGAGGAAAACACTCATGCAGATCCATCCATCAGAAATGGAAGAAGGTGCACCACAGAAGCTGATATGATGAGACTTGATGATGCAAAGAATGTAGGCGCCCCTACTTCACAGCACAGACAGAGCTAGTCTCCTAACTGATTTACTAGATACATGGCTCTTACGAGAAAATGTATTGTGACTGAAGCATCTTCCTTTTAGGAATCAGTTCAGTAGCCTACTTGGGTTGATGCAATGGTGGAGGAGCATGACTCCATTGTCAAGAATAGTGCATGGGAGATAGTCCCAAGACTGGTTGACAAATCAGTGGTTGGATCGAGATGGATCTACAAGGTAAAGCAAGCTGCTGATGGGAGTGTGGAGAAATAAAAGGTTAGATTTGTGGCCCGAGGATTCTCAAATATCAAGGGGATAGACGATGATGATAATTTTTCACCTGTTGCAAGGTACTCTTCCATAATATCCATCCTTGCACTCTCAGCGCATATGGGTTGGTGCATTCATCATATGGATGTGAAAAATGTGTTTCTCAATGGGATCATTGAGGAAAAGGTGTACATAGAGAAGCCTGAAGGTTTCGAGATATTCAATAATGAGTCGCATGTGTGTAGACTCAAAAAGAGCATTGTATGGGCTGAAGCAAGCACCTTGTGCTTGGTACACTCGAATAGACAGTTATTTCACCATACCAGGCTTCACCAAAAGTGAAGCAGTTGCAAACCTGTACAAGATTGTGGTTCAGGGTAGGCTATGGATCATTTTTCTTTATGTTGATGATATAATTTTCACTGGTGATGAGCAGTTAATACACTCATGCAAGGAGGATCCTGCAAGGGAGTTCAAAATGAAGGACATGGTACTCCTTCATTATTTTCTTGGATTGGAAATATGGTAGCAAGATGGTGAACGTTTTTTGTCTCAAGGAAAGTATGCAAAGGAGATATTGGGTAAGTTTAACATGGAGAGCTATAAACCCATGGATAATCCTCTTCCAGGAAATTGGAGGAAAGAGGATGATACTTCTGGAGAGGTAGTGGATGATACTGTCCACTGACAGTTAGTGGGTTCGCTAATATATCTAGTGAACATGAGACCGAAATTTTTCTACGCAGTTAACCAACTGAGTCAAGCTATGGTTAAGCCTACCAAGCTCTTTTGGAAGGTGGGGAAGCATGTCCTAAGATACTTGAGGGGCACATCAGAGTATGGTCTATGGGACAGACAAGCATATGGAGTGAATTTACATGGCTTCACAGATGTAGATTGGGCTGGAAGTCCATCGGATAGAAATAGCACATCAGGGGGGATCTTTAGCATTATATCGATAGTAGTTTCCTGGTACAGCAGGAAACAACAAGCTGTGGCACTCAGTTCAGCAGAAGTGGAATACATGGTAGCATGTCAAGCTACATGTTAGGCTATCTAGATGAGAAAGATCTTGGTTGATTTGTTTGGTTCTCAAATGGATCTGACCGTGATTCATTGTGATAATCAGATTTGCATTAAACTCTCGATTAATCCTGTGTTTCATGATAAGTCCAAGCATATAGATATTTTGTACCATCATCTCATATATTGTGTGTAGAGAAGTATCATGTTACTATAGTACATGCCCACAGAATATCAAGATGCAAATATTCTGACGAAGGCGCTCAGCAGGAGAAAACTCGAATACCGTAGATACAGGATCGGGGTGAAGGATAATCCCTTTCTTATTGAGAGGGAGTGTTGAGATTCAAAAATAAGACTCAACACCCACATCTAGTGCATTACGCACTTGGTTGCATTAAGCACCCAGACTAGGGTGGGGCCCACAGTGCTATTTTTGGGTTCATGTCTATTTTGATTATCCTTTAATTAATATGGACTTTAAAATGTAATATATTCTCAATGTGGACTTGAATGAGTTAACTAAAAGTGATAAATTTAGTTAGCTAGTGGATTTTGAGTTAGAGGTTGTTGGTGAGGCATGCAGAGTAATTATAGTTGTAACAGAGTTCGAAGTGCAATGGTGCATGAGTTGGTGCAAGTTGTAAATCATTTTAACTCAGTTAAGTGAGTTAAACTCAGTTGTGCTAGTTGTAACTGAAGATACACTAGTGAGGGATGTAGTGAATTAAATATTAATTAATTCACAATCATTGATCTCACATGCAACTGAGGATTTACTATTATTAGTTGCATGCATGTCAAATCTAGTGGAGACCTAGTTGAGTTCTAGGTGAAAAGGAAGTTGACTATCAATTGTAGGATTATTGGCTTGCACACATGTAGGAAAACACCCATTGGAGTCCCCATGATACTTGCGCAGTCAAGGTAGTCAAGAATTCCTATCTTTTAGGGATCTTTACCATCGGGGATTGCACAAGCAAGGCACACTGTCTGGAGGCTGAGAATTGGCTATGTGTTGGTCAGTTTTGCATATGATAGTGTGAGACAA
Source organism: Pinus albicaulis (assembly GCA_034641835.2). Lineage (NCBI taxonomy): Eukaryota > Viridiplantae > Streptophyta > Pinopsida > Pinales > Pinaceae > Pinus > Pinus albicaulis. The sequence goes on from CM076583.1 coordinate 433,329,469, forward strand.
TTAGCTGAGTACTAGATCGTTCCTGTGAGAAGAGTTTTGTATGTAATTTTCTAATGATCCATGCTTAATATAAAATAGAAGATAGTGGGGTTTTTAGCTGTAAGCTTTCCCCGTGAAATTATCTGTTTTGTGTGTGATTTATCTTTCTTCATGTTCATGTCATTAGCGATTGTTTTTTTAATTCCGCAAAATATTTGTAGAATCGATTAAGTATTTAAATTTAGTACATTTTTAGATCGGATGAATCCAAGATATACATGCATGTTGTATAATTTCTACAAGCCCATCGTGATATACGTGGATTTCGTGGGATGTTGATAGTAGAGATCACTTTGGGTCGAAGCCCTAGAATCCTCTCAAAGAAGAATGTGCATAAAATGGCCCCATAACCAAAATGTTTAGTTTTATTCTTTTGGATGGAGGTTAATTGTTTCTTCAAGTTGGTTAGCAAGGCAGTGCACCAATCATACAAAGTAGTCTGTGATTCAACTGCCAAACTCATGTTCCCACGTGAGGCTTGGTGCAATGAAGCCAATCTGGCTACTCTGACTATGGTGAAAAGAAGAATATTCATGTGAAACCCTTGCACATCTCTAATTTGGATCTGGATCCCAACCTTCTGAGTACCCTCAGCACAGTATATGCAAATGTGATCCTCAACATTCAACCCTCTTGTTGGCTTGCCTTGTAAATTTACTAGTTCTCCCCTTTGAGAGAGTCTAGTTATAAAATATATGTCTTCAATCTAGATTCTTAGAGGCATTTGATCAATCATGAAGAAATCCTCCTTTGGGTCCCAGTAATTGATGAGCATTTCAAGCAATTTGGTGTTCGTTTTCATATTTTGAATCTTAAAAAAACTTGAGAAAACCACATCCTTGGAGTATATCTAAGGATAATCGGTCGTCCATTGCCTCATTGTCAATTGTGCTATGCTCCCTCTCTCTCAAGATTATGGTCATCCTTAATCAATTCATCAGAAAACCCATTAGATTTATATTTTTAAATTTCATTATGCACATATGTGAGTTCCTTCTTACACAGTCACGTCTAAATGCAAGTTCGAAATTATGAACCCACATATACACATAGGGTTTCTCAAAAAACTTAAATCCTATGGTGAAATTCACAAAAAATTACTTGAATTGATATTAAAATTGATTACTAAGCTTATTGAGAATAATACCTGGAAAATTTGGGATGATTCAGCTGAGAATTAGTTCAGATTGAAGTTGGGGATTTTTTGCTCCAGAGCTATTTCTCAATTTCTCCAATGCACAAATGACCAAATGTGAGTTCAAAAGGCCTATTTATGCCCAAAATTCATTTTGTTTTCAAAACCTACTTGTCTAAAGTTTTGTGTTTACTTTTTGAATTTGTCCAAGAATTTATGACCTTTTGGCTTGTAAGTGCTGGGATAGGTTGTTTCAGGTCCATTTGATGATTTTGAGATGATTCCATGACTGATTTGATTCCATGACCACTGACCTGTCATGACAGGTATTGTATTTAAAACTGGCATATAGGTTAGGGGATTCACTTTCCGTTGCACTTAAGCATACTAGCATCCATACTGAAATATTTCCATAGGGTAGACCCCATCATGTTGTGATTATTATACCATTTTCACTTGCCGACTTATAAATCATGATATGATGGTAGAGCCATCCTTTACATGGGATTCTTATTTAGATCCTCGCTAGCATATGTCACCCATGCTACAAATTGTCTAGGCTCGGGAGTCCTCTTTAGTCCCGCCATTAATTTTGCGACAAAGCTTCATTCTTCTTCTTCTTCGCTATTTTTTTTGGCTTTATAACCTAGAGGCTCCCATTTTATTGTTGATTTGTTTTGTTACATTTCATATTGACCATTTGTATATTATGGCCTTAAGCTAGATTCACTTGGACTTGTGTATAAGCCATCTTTTTAACCATTTCTTTCTGCAAAGTCAACCTTGCAATCAATTAGCCTCTACAACTCGATGCCTTTGTCCCGTGGATGGAACATTCCTCTGAGTGTAATTTACCAGTTTTTCCACTTGCATTGAACATAGGATTGTTCCTATCCTAGGACTAGAGCATCTATTCATCGACACTCATTCTATCCATTGTACTATATGCGTTATTTTATTCCTTTTTAGGCTTTCAATATGAAAATTTAGACAAAAAAATAAAATATCCCAAAAAGAGAGGGATCGGGACATTACTTCCATTTTTTATGGAAGCTAAGAATTAGTTGTGTCACCCTTGAACAAAGAAAAAAAATCTAAGTCTTTTCTCCATTTAGGGATGGGATTTAATTTGACTTAGGAGAAGCCATAACCTTTTTATCGATTCTAAACTCCCCCAGTTAGTTATCTCTTCCAATCATATGGAGGGTTTGTTCGTTCCTCCTGCATGAAAAACTTATACAAAGTTATTATATGTTGCCATAGTCAAAATGAGTCGTGCTTTTGGTCAAGGGAAGTAAACATGATTAAGCCTTTATGCGGTGTCTCTTGACTCATTTTTTAGTCAGCCATCCTCAGTCTGTTAGAGTCTTGTTCTATCACATCAGTTATTTGGTCCTTTTCTCGTGCTGGTTTGAGAAGGTCTCCATTGATTTCTTGTTGGTGGGTTTGTCCCTTATCAACTTCGACAAATTTCTCTGAGAGTAAACCTAGAGCCTCACCCTAGCCCTATTTACATTATTGATATGTGACCTTGTGCTTAGCATTTGATAAACACCATGGATCTTTCACTGAGTGGTTTCCCATGTGTTCGAATTCAGCTTTCATTATCACACCTAGGATTCATGCAGTACCTTGGTTTCCATTTGACCCTATCGATGGATTTCTCGCCTCTTTGTCAGCTTTCATTATTGGTTGGTTTAGAGGGTTTCTGCCGTGCACTAGCTACATTTTGTGCATGCCGAAAATGTGCTTCAGGTTGGTTACTTCACTTTTCTTCATATGATTCCTTCCAAATTTTGGCATGCAGGTTACACTTATGCTAGATTTATGTGGGATGACTTAATTCCTTCCTTCCAGTAGATATTTTCCCATTGAATCTGACACATTGCTATGGGAATAAGGTCTAGAGTCCTTTTGTCAGTACCTTAGGTTTTGCATTCATTAGTGGCAGATTCCTTCACTATCGACAGTGAGAATACATCAATGTCTCCTGATTGGTAGATTCTATCAAGTGCTCTACTTCAAATCATTCATTCACACTTGTTAGATTCTACTGGTGTACCTTGACTCTCATCATCATTATCAGTGAGTTGTCCTTTTTTTGTTAACGGTATACATCAATGACCGGTAATCAAAATAGTTATCACATGGTTGACTTTAGATCATTTATTCCCATTGTGTAGAATTGTACCATAGTGATCGGTGAAGACCTCGGTTTTACATCAGCATGTTTTTGTTCACTTTGACAACTCTTTCAGTTTTCTACTAGTGACACCATCCACCCTTATATGTTGCAGTTCATCACAACAAAATTCTATATGTTGGCACGCGAGTTGTGTGTAGTACCAATTTTCCACCACTTATGATTTGGTACTTAGAGTTAGTTGTGACTTCAGTGATCAGAGATATTTGCAACATCATTGATAATTCTTCTATATGTGATACTTTTACATGACTTTGATATACACTTCCGGTAGTGATCAAATGATTCACTATGTACTTTACAATTCTGCTATACTTGTATACATATTGGATCTGCTCTGTACTTGTTATGTAGACATGCTTTACTTTTACTGAGCATGGGTATGCATGCCTTAGGCATGAGCTCACTTTCTAATTTCTTTCACTGTTTGTTGGCAGGCTGAAATCTGGTGAAGTTCTCTCAAGTCCTCGCAAGATTCTTTCTTATGCACATAATACAATTTGGCCATCATGTACCCCTTATGACCTCATATATTATGGATCATATGTTATAGCATCATTTATCACCTTTATATACTTGATGATCTATGAATTGGCCTTCGGCAGTCCTTTCAATTTAGACTTGGTCATCTTCTTAAAAAACATTATTTTGAATTCCATACGCGACTCTGCCCTATCTTACAAGCATGCAGATGTGGGACCCGCGTATATAATTTAAAATATAAAAAAATATATACCTCCCTATATTTTGGGTGGGGTTTACGGGTTACACCGTAAGCCCACCTACATGAGCTCATGGCCAAATTGTTTCCCAACTAAAAAATTTGTTTTTAGGAAGTATAAATACACCTCATTGGGAAGGCCTAAGAGAGGAGAGATAAATGCATTGATACTATAGCTTGTTATAGCCCAGATCAAGTCTGATTATCCCTGTGTCTCCTCCACTTCCCAAGTTCAGGAAACCCTTGTTTCCTTCTTTGAGATTTTTACTTCCTTTATGTGACATCCCTGTGCACCTTTTATGGAAGAAGATTGTTGAGGCTTGGGCTAGACGGATCCAGTGGACGATTTCTCTTGGAGTCGTGGCTGATTTTGAGTGATATATCCACATATTTTACATACATCAATAAAGAAGCTTTGTCCTAATGCTGATTTCATGATCTTATATGTCTCTTATACATGTTAATGATCTTATAATTGTTAATTTCATATTATATTTTATGAGTTTATATGATCTAACATACTGACATTTAGGATATATATGTTGTACAACTAGTCTATGTGTTTTTTCTTGAGTGAGTTGCAGGTCTTGAAGCACATGGAGAAGCAAAGGGTTTGCACCCTGTGGGAATGACCTCAAACGTAGGACATACGGGTAGGGTCATCTCTCCCTAGTTTACTAGTTTAAGCATTAAGACCTTTATTTTGATTGCTTCTTGTTGTTGTATGCCTTCTGCTTTGTTAGGTCCCTGAACCCAGACCTTAGGGTAGTTTTTCTCGCAAAAAATGTTCATAGCATATTTATCTATTATAATTTATGATCAACTGCCACTTGTGGCAAGGGATATGCCACCAGGAGAGAAGTTTAAATTTTTACGACCGAGGGCAGATTGACAATCAGGCCATCGATCCTATCAACTTATGAATTTGAGCTAGGATAAGACTATAGTTTTTAATGTGGGAACTCGACCCTAGGAGCCATAAATTCCTTTGGTGTGATATAGCCTTGCCAGCGATTGCATACCTTTGAGGACTATCCATTATTTAAGCGATAAGGTGATATTTTAAAATTTTCAAGTTTATAATGATTTTCCCTTGGCCTAGGGAAGATCCATTTTTTTCTAACCTATCTTCCATCTCATTGAGATGCTTATACACATGTAAAAACTCCATTTGTTCAAATTGAGAATTAATTAGTGAAATCCTTTACAAGATAGGAGGAATATCATTGATCCCCCCCCCCCCAAAAAAAAAAACTTGGTGAATAAAAAGCAATGAATTTCCACATACAATGAGTTTCAAAATTTTCCTAGTCAATGATAGTTTGATCCCTTTCCATCATGCTAAAAACTCAAGTTGATTGTTGGTAAAATTTCCAATACTCTAGGAAAATTGGGACACTATTTCTTCCTCAAGGCTGATTAGAACCCCTCCAACTCCTACCTCCCCCTTTATAAAATATAACTTAAGTGATAAAAAAAAAATCATTATTATTTTGAAATGTGAGAAAAATGTATTGGCCATTTCAAAATATCATCTTTCAATGAAATATTAGAAGTATTTACCATTTTTAAATAATACCTTTTAATAAAATATTACAAATATTGGTATTTCCCTTTAACTAATATTAAAAAAATACAAACTTATATAAGGTTGGAAGTTATAGTTGGTCCGTTTTATGTTATTAGTCCCTTCCAAGGCATAATTCTAGCAATTGAATGTTGACGACTATTTATTTAGCATTAAACAATACAAATTATAATGTTTGAATTTGGAAAATAAATATTTATTTTTCAATATTATTAAAAAAAACTATTTTTCAAAAACTTTATTAGACAATAACTTGAATTTCTTATTGTTGGACACCTAATTCGCTAAGGGTTAAGGTGTGGGAGTTGAACAATCAAAGGGTGTCCAAGAGACCTTGGAATATGGAATCCAGCGCTCACTCCAATGTATTATGAAATGTATATCTTGTGAATAATATATGCATCTCATGTGTATCTTTCATATTTTGTCTTCTCCATGTGTGTGTCTAACATGGTATAAGAGCAGGTTTCTCCCTACCCTGCTCAAATTTGAATCACTAGTTTTGTGGTGCAGTGATTTTGGGTGTTTCTCTACCTTTGTGCAAAACTATACCATTTTCATCTACTTCCTTGCATGGTATCTACATTGTCTACAATATCGAAATGGAAAAAATGTGCAGTATCTGCTGGTGACTCTATCCTCCCGACGCTATGCCTATTTTTCCTGTTACTTTCTAATACCTCATCCAATATTTTTTATTGTAGTGTCATTCCTAATTAGAGAATCGATTCAATTCATATAACAACTCTCCTTTTCTTTCATCTGCGACCATCAAGCCACCATTTCTTTGCAGATCTTCTTCCTCACGTCGGCCACCATTTCCTCTGCAAGGCACCTCACTGGTCATGATTTTTTCTTGTCGAGCCCATAGGTGGTATGTCGCTTTCATTTCTCCACACTTTTGGGATTCCCGCAACTAGGACCCTCTAAGTCACCAAAAAATGTTAGATCTAGCCAATGTATCCCAAATTAGCACAAGAATCCATGATTTGCATCCCTCTCACCAAATTAAGATACAACATATCTTCAAATTACTAAAATTCCACATACACTTGTTTACAAGTCATGTATTCGAGAACGATTGCACACACCGATTTCTTCATACACACTCTCAACCTATTTTAATATACATTCCTAGCCTCTGTCAGATATACCGTGCTTTTATGGTTGTGCTCCTCTCGACTCCTGGTGGATTTGATGAAGAATTTTTTGTTTGAGCTCTAGTCTGTATTGACCCTTGTCTAAATAGAGCAGCAAAAGGAGTAGAGCCCAAGTCAGTCCCACTATCACCTTCCATTGTTGTTGCGATGAGAAATGGCTCTTGAGATATTTCATACATACAACGGAGGATGTTAAAGCCTTCAGGAGATGATTCAATGTTACTCATGGCCTTGTTAGTATTTCTCATCATCTCTCGCATGAGTTTGGGATTCCTTGATGCATCCAAAGTCTATTTATGAGTTCCAAGATCATTGAGTATGTGCTCAAGTAATATTCATCATTTCACGAATCATGTTTGGATTTTTTGTAAGTTTTTGTTGAACAATTGCATGGAGGAGATACTCAAATGATAATACTGCTCGTATAACTCTAGTTCATCTAACTACGGCTCTAGTCCAACTATTGATCACTAGATTTTGGTGCTTCCCTAATCTTCTTGTCTGCTTCCACATAGTTTCTAAATTTATAAGGTGATTTTCCAAAAACCTGTGCATCCTAGCCTCGTTTGAGCACACCCCAATCATTCTCATAGCAATCCATTGTGACATAGATGCAACCTACACTAGAGGAAATTAGTGCATCAACTGTGAAAGTTTTAAAACAAAAACCCTACTTCAGTGTATTGATCTACTTCGCCTACTTGTTTGATTAATTAACAAGTTATTAATCTGAAGTATTCAGAGAAACACTAAAGAAAATAAAATTGTAGCCTACACATATACATATCATTTACTGAATAGCATGCACATATGACAAAATTACACGTAGATTTTTTAGACAAATTTCCCCGGAAAAACCCAATGTGGGAAAACCAGTGCAGCATCTGTAGAGGGTTTTATTATTATGCATAATCTGAATATAAAAATTTGGGCACTAGTAATGGTTTTGCATACATATAAAATACACGGCATATGTACCTTTCACTCAGAGATAGAAAATATGGCTGATCCAACCCTCTATGGGGAATTACAAATTCGAGCCCTTTATGGCCCACTGGAACCCTCAATGCAGTCTTCTCAAGCCTCTCTGTTAGCCCTATGGCCCAATGCAGCCTCTGTGCAACCTATATGCAGCAAAATCTGCCCTGCGTCACTCTGGAAGGCTCTGTACTACCTCTGCATCACCCAGATGGCTCTACTTCACCCTTTGTGTGGCCTTTGCGTCAGTGTGGTTGGACTGTGTCCCTCCTGCTGGCCTCTGCACTGTCATAGTATGATGATGCCTATCTGGTGATGTATTCTTAGCCTCGGATCAAATCTTCCCTTGCTCATCTCTGACCCTCACTGCACTGTGTTAGTCATCAGTATTTTTTCACTATCTTTAGATGACTATAGATTGGTTCGAGATTTCTAAAAAAAACATTCCTTGAAATATTGTGAGTCTCAGAAATCTCACTGCCTTCATTATCCTTATAGAAAATGTTTCACTATTTCATCAGCTTTCCATTCCATGGTCACCCTGTCACTCCTAAAAACTCCTTATGGGCTGATACCTCTCATTTTTAGCCTCCTTCCTTGCCTATAACCTCATTGGCCTATTTTTCCCTTGTCCATGAACTTCACTTTCCTTCTAGGGTTTCCTATAGCCTGCTCATTCCCATGTTCCCCAGGTTCCTCAAGCATTGATGGTATGAAAACTATCTATGTAGGCTCTTTAGACAAATCAAGTACATTGGATTTTGGATCTTCAAAACAACACTTTAACAAATACTTTGTTTTTCACTTGATACCTCTAAGCCAATTTTCAGTCAATATTAGGTCAAAGAACCCTCCCACTAGGTCACTTGGTTTTCAAATGTTTTAAGGTCATCATTGGTGTTTCAAACATTTATTTTCCTTTGCTATAGTTTGGATCAGATGTAATAGAATGTTGAGACATGGTTATTCAAGAAAAACCTAAATGTTTACAAAGAATACTACCTTGTCAGTTCAATGTTTGCAAGAGGTAAATGCAAATAGTTTAGCACTTTTCCAAAGGTATTGAAGGTCTATCAACAAAAATTATTGGTGAGGTAGTTGGTTTGATTCTAAGTCAAAACTACTTACAAAAAAGGAGAGAAGAAACATTTGGTCTTGTAGGTAATTAGGGTTTATGAACTTAATGGTCCAGCAAAGTGCCAAAGCAGTGATCAATTGCAAAAATGACATAGAAGAGGCATACAAAGCCAAACATGAAGAAAGTCTATCAAAGATTGTTGATGAGATTTAGAAAAAGGTGAGGTGAACTGGACAGAAATGAATGAAATTGAAAGAGCTACATAGAACTTAGAAGACAACATTGATGATTGTTGTAAAGCAGTCCAGACACCTAGCATTTTGGGAAAATGGCCAGAAAAGGTGAAATGATGAGTTGGAATCCATGATGGAAGCAAAGAGGATTTTGAAGATATCACTATGTGATCAGATCCCAAACTTGTCAAAAATGAGCTTGCCATGTCTAAATGAGAAAAAAATGAATTGAGCTCCAAGGTGGGAACCAAACTGTGTAAAAATCTTAAGGTTGTCAAAAGTGAATTCATCATGCTTCAAGGAGCAAAAGGAAAAGCCACCTCAAGTGTTTTTAGTCACCTGCAAGAAAAAAAGTCAGAGAATATTAGTGAAAAGGGAAAAAAAGGGTTTAAAACATTAGAAAGTGGGTTGAAAACTTAAAATCAAATCCATGAGCCTATAAAGAACATATTAAACTTCATATGAGTCATTTTTCACTTGCAAAGAGTTGGAGCATACAAGGCGAGAAGGTTTTTTGTGTTTTCAAGTCGAAATTTGGCTAAATGCCTTGGCGCTGCACGCCTGGAATCGAGCGTTGCTCCCTTAGAAAAAATTCCCCATACAAATTACAAAGGTGTTGCATGCCTGGAACTGAGTGTTGTGCACTGGGGAAGGTGTTGCACCCTTACCCAACAAGCCTAGTAAAGAAAACCTTTGGCATTGTGTGCCTGGGATTGAATGCTATGCGCCTGGGATTTTGCATTGCGTGCCTATGATTGAGTGTTGAGTGCTTGGTAAGGAAGGCTTTCTAAGCCCTGAAAACACCCAAAACATCTCAAAGTTTCTTCAAGTAATTGCCAAGGGTTCTTCAAGCACTGGTAAGGGTAATTATAGGTCCTCAGCTCATCTTCAAGCATTTTTGATGATTTAATTGAAAGAAATTGAAACCCTAAGACGAAACCCACTCCTAGTGAGCTTCTTGCCATGGAGATTAGATATGATAAAGAACCTTGGCTAGAGAGGGAAAATGTGCACTTATAGGGTCAACTGGAGAAGACCAAAAGAGACCTTGACCTTCAAAAGAAGATGGCAAGGCATTATGCCTTAAGAAACAAGATTGCAAGGACCAAGCTCAAAAAATCCCTTGCAAAGATTCAAGCCCTAAAGGAGGAAAAGGAAAATGAAAATCTTGATATTCTTTTTGATGCTTCCCTACAACCATCCCAGACATGATCAGCAAGAAAAATCCAAATTTTGACACATTTTTGAGTTTTTGAAGTTTTTGACTGTTTTGAAGGGCCAAGCGTGCAACACCACTAGCATTTCACTTTTTTTTTGGGGCATCCAATGGATTAATGGCTTACATTTTCATGTTCATCATGCCAATTACATCACTCACAAAACATTTCATCTCATTTGGAGCAAAATTGGTCCTCCAAAAGTGCCAAAAACAAGCAAAAAAATCACATTTCTGCCCTATTTTCGGCACTGGCACTGCACCCTGAGCAGTCTTGAAAAAAGTGGTTTTTGACTAGGAAAATGGACACCAATAAAAAAAATAAAGACAATTTTGGAAAGTATATAGGACAATATTTCCAGTGAGCTATCATGGAGCTCATTTGGACACTTAAAAGGTCTCCAAATCTCAGCTGCAAAAAAAGACCCATTTTCCCAGTTTTGGCACTGCGCCCTTGAACCTTGATGTTACGCCCTTGCTAGAAAGTCAAAAAAACACACTTGGAGATATTTTGAATGTTATTGAGAGGCCTCAAAGTCATTTTTTTGACAAAATTAGTTGAGGATTTATTGTTAGGAGTTATTTTTTCATTTATTAAGTTAGGATATTTGTGCCTTGGGCCTTGCATGGTCTCATAGGACAAAATGACATTTATGAGTAATTAATGGTTTCTAAAACCCTAGCTATGGTTTTGGTCCTCCTTTGCAAGTCAAATACTACATGGAGGCCTCATTATGTTGTTGGTTGATTGTTGAGATGAGCACAGACTCTGAGTTTTAATGAAGTTTGGCTTTGGAGCCTTGTAAATCTCTTGGACTGAATATCAATGGAACCGGCACATTCCTAGGATTCATGCACTTTGTTAGATGGTTATGTTATTATACTCTTGTCAATTTTTTCCTTTGTTTACATTGTGTTCATGGTTTCTCTGATAATAGGACAGAAATTTTAGAGTTGGATATGTTATCTTGGCACCCTACTTCTGTTTGCCTCCTTTTATCGCTATGTTTTCTTCTTTGAAGTTTAATTAAAGAATCCTTAAATGCTCTTTAGTTTCACTGAAATTTTATCTTAAAATTTCTCTTTTTCTGAAAGTAATATTTAGAGAATTCTTAACTTCTCTCTAGGATTACTTGATTTTTGTTTTGAGTTTTGTCTAGTGAAGTCTAGTTGAAGAATTCTAAACTGCTCTTCAATTTTACTATGCTATCATCCTGAAAGCTTTTCTTGTTCTAGTATGTTGAAGGATCCTTAATTGCCCTTTAAACCTACTATATTCACAGCTTCATGTTCATTTCACACTCACTAAACCAATTAAGATCCATTTGGCTTTGTTAACATTCCCTCTGAAACACACTTGACCTATTGTTGTACTTTTCAAGACCTTTTGTAGACTCCATAGCCCAATGGATTGAATCTCTCTCACTCTATCTGTTCTACTTGAAAACCTAACCAACTAAACAAACAAACAAACAAACCCTAATCATTATAACTAGCCTAAAATCAAAACCCTAGAATCAATCATTTTTACATATTTTACACAAATATAGAGAGAGCGCTCTCTGAGTCTAGGAATGCTAGGTCCTAGGGCTCCAAAGTTGGTTTGATGTTACCCTTGTACATTTGGTCTTGCCAATCTGACAAATTATGAGGACCTAACATAATGGTGACCATACTATTGAACACTTATTGAAAAGCTTAGTGTTACATAAATAACTCAGAAAACCCAAAAACATCTTTAGATTGGTATTTAGTTGTTGATGGTGGACAACAAGTACATCCTCAAAAATAGTAAGCATCATCCACCTAGTGACTCCACTGGTATTCACTAGCCCTGTTGACCCCACTGTTTCTCACAGAATCCTCTGGGAATGTATCAATCAGTCCTAACACTATAAAGCCCAGTCACATACTGTGTGAACTTAGTACCCTTAATGATAGGTCTATTTTCAAAACACTCATAAAATTTCACCCTCTCTGTATTTTGGGTCTGAAATCTGGCTTCACAAAGAATCAACACTAGATCTCACCCTAACCAAAACCCTCCTACCATAGTTGATGACCCAGAAAGAATCTTGTGGAAAAATTCTAGGACTGGAGACTCAACTATTTTTAGACACATTCACAAAGAAAGTTTTATCCCTGAAAACCTCACAGCCTGTTGAGATTGCAACAAGATGATGAGCTTAGTGGAAAGGAGTCGCCTTCACTAAGTGGGCCCGCAGGCTATTTTTGGCGCAAAGTCTATTTTTAGACTATGTCTATTTTTAGACATATGGATCATGTTCTATGATTTGCAGGATGCTATTTGTGGATGGTTGGTCAAGTCGGAAAAAATAGATGGACTTCTATTTTTAGACATATTGGGCAGAATCTATTTTTAGATTGCCAGTCTAAAAATAGATATGTCAAATATTATTAGCTCTTAATAATATTTAGACTTTAAACATTATCTTATTCTCTTGGAGCACTTCAGTTAAGTGCACAGATGTGGCACAGGAGCTGACAGAAGGAATTACGCTATTCCTGAGGGTTATGTGGAGTTATTGCATGGATACTTCAGTTAGAACTCATGTGACAGAGTTTGGTGGAGTTGATTGAGGAAGTTAATGGAGTTGTGTTCAGTTTAACTAATCTAAACATAGTTGAGCTATTTGTATTCAGTTTAACTAATTGATACAATTAGTGAGAGTGGTGTGAATTAATTATTAAATAATTCACTAATTATAAACTCATTAATCAACTAAAGAATACATCAGTTAACTTCAGTGCATGGACAGTTTCAGTGGAGACCAGTGCAGAAATAGGTGAAAGAGCAGGTTAACTATCAGTTATTCAAATTTTCTACACTTGCAAGATACCCAATTTGACTTACACCATAGAAGAGACCCATTGAGAACTAAGTCTCAAAGTGGGATAGACCAGACAGACCTTGAGCCTACAGATTTGCAGCAGAGCCCTAGTAGAGAAGCCTCTCCTTTCACTCCTCCTGATTGTCAGCTTCTCCAACACTTTGGCTCCTTTATTTCCAAATCTGCTCAATCTCAGCTTGCTGGTCCAAGTACATATGCCACCCCCATTCACACATCCACTATGAAAACTACTCCATTTCATCCTCGACCTCCTCCCACAAACCCCCCTCTTGTAAATCCTCCTTGGATTCCATTACCTCCTATTATGGCAGCATGGTATGCCCCCCTGGTACTACCACAACCTTTACTGCCTATGCCTCAAGACTACCAATATAAAATCCCTCACTTTACTGGAGCTGACTCTACCACTGCCCAACAGCATGTAGATAGGATGAATGATGCTTTTGACTACCAAGAGATAGAAGAAGAGACCATAAAAATGAGAATGTTTGCCCAAAGTTTAGGAAGAGAAGCAAAGAAATGGTTCAAAAACATAACTCCTAACAGCATTCATGACCTTCCTTCCCTCTATCAAAAATTCATAAACAAGTTGGATACTAAGAAAAATCCTATTAGAGTATGATAACCTTAAAATAAATGTTGGGGAAAGTGTCCAAGAATACTGCACTAGGTTCAATAGTGTATACAATGCACTCCCTCCCCACATGAAACCCCCACAAGGCCTAGCCTTAGTGAAATTTCCGGACGGATTTGATCCAGACATGTCTTATCAATTAAGAGAAAGAGATCCCTTAACCTTAGAAGACATGCAAAGAGGAGAAGTAAGTGTAGAAGCCAACCTAAATGCTAAAAGGGCCAGATTAAGAGCAGAGAAAAAGGTTACATACAAAGAGGAAACCATGGCCTCCACATCTGATGCTAAAATTGAAAATATAGTTAGGGTAATGGAAAGGATGATGGATAAAATCAATTTGAATGAAAGAGCACCCCTTAGGGAAAACCAAGAAAATATTCAAAACAGGAATAGAAACCAAAAATTTAGAAGAAACCCTCCTCAAATCAAACAAAGAGATAATGACCAGCAAATTAGGCCTCCTTTCTAAGAAAACTATGTAGATGAAGAGGAAAGAGAAACTAAGTAGGCGAAAGAAAACCATGTAAATCTAATAGAATCCAATAATGAGGATGATGTTTTTCTCACAGAAGTGGAACAAGGTCTATTTTCCTCAAACCAAACTGAAAGAACATATGAGGATTCTGAAGAGTACAAACTAGGATTTGAAAATGCTATCATGGAGGTTCATAGGCAGTATGAACTTAGAAGTAAGAAAACCCAAGATGCCTCCAAGAGAAACAAACTAGAAACTGCTGTTAGGAAAACCCCTGAAAACATTCTAAAAAATACAGTAGAAAATACCAACATCATGGCTAAAACTCCTAATCAAAACAAAGACAAAACCAACCAACATAATGGTGACCAAAGCTACCCTTGTACATCAACTAGTGGCCTTGGAAAAACTACTCTAATTGACATTCCAAATAAAACTCAACAAACTAAAGTTGCTGAAAAGACTATGTGTGATAAAACTGATGTAAATATACCAAAAACACCAACACCATTCAGTTTTGAGGGAGAAATTTCCAAGATCAAAATAGCCATACCTCTTACTGAACTAGTGACTCAAGAAGTATATAGGTCTCAAGTTTTGAAGGCTTTGAACATAGGAAATGACACCGATACTCTGAATCTAACCGATGACAAACCAAAGTTGTTATTTGGACCTGAGGTAGAGAGAAAATATCAAGAAGGAGTTGTACCTCCATTCTATGTCAGTTTTAACATTCATGACAAAATCTTACACAATTCCATGCTAGACTCCGATGCCTCACATAACCTCATGCCAAAGGTAGTGATGGAGAGATTAGCCCTTGAAATAACCAAACCATATAAATATTTGTACTCTTTTGATTCAAGTAGAATCAAATGTTTGGGCCTGATCAAATATTTGTGTGTCAATCTGGTACAAATACCAGCTAATAGCCTAGTCATGGACATTGTAGTGGCTGACATTCCCCCGAAGTATGGCATGCTTTTATCTAGATCATGGGGAGCCAAAATCCAAGGAAAACTCCAAATGGACATGACATATCCTACCATTCCAGTCTTTAATCAAACAAGAAGATTTTACAGAGAATATCACATGAAATACATGGTAAGCAGCCAAAATAGGCCAAACAACACTCTCTTTTCTATCCATTCAAACCTTGACTCATTTATCTTGTACAATGAAGATGACATTAATGAAAAAGTAAATGAAAAGGAGGAAGAAAAATACCTTTCAGAACAATCAAACCAAACACCAAATGAAGAACATGACAGCCAAAACCCTTGCAGTCATGAACAACAACATAATGGCAAATCTGATCTTGAAACACTTTGGAACATGATCTTTGATGGATCTTGTGGCAAAGTTGGTTCAGGAGCATGTGTTTGGATACACAACACCAATGAAGGTCACTCTTACAAACTAGATTTTCCATGTACAAACAATATTGCAAAGTATGAAGCTCTTCTCCTAGGATTACACTTGTTGAAAAACATAGGAGCTAAGAAGATTTCTGTTCTAGGAGATTCTGAGCTAATCATTAGGCAAATCAAAGGAGAATATTCAGCCAAGAATCATAGGCTAAGAGAATATAGGAACGTTTTCTTATACCTCATGAAGAAATTTGAGAAAAATGAACTTAACTCTATCCCAAGAGCTCAAAAAAGCCTTGCCAATGAACTAGCCTTTGCTGCCAACACTTGCCAATTACCTCATGCAAATGAACATTACACAGTAAAGGTAAAGTGTAGACCAGCAGTCCCTCATAACATATATTATTGACAAGTATTTGAAAATGACAAACAAATTGAAGACTTCTTGCAACCCAAAACCAAGTTTGAAATGTCGAAGTCAGACTTAAACCATCAAGAGGGTTGTTTTGTTGAAGAACAAACACACAAAATAGAGTTGCCTTGTACTGATGATATAAATCTGCTAGAACAACCTCTTGAGGTAGAATTGTTTGAAGATTTAGATCAAAAAGACCTTGAGGTATTGCAATGCAAATATAACTCATTACTAAGAGGTCTTTCCCCCTTAGAAGAGTTGTTTGATTTCAATGATGTTGCTAGGAAGCTAAAAATGTAATCCATCAAGACTGATGTAGAAGAATGAAACATAGGCAGTATAGAAGAACCCAAAATGATAAAGTTATCCAAAACTCTGCCACCTCACATAAAACAAAGATACATTGAGCTACTCAAATAATTTAAGGATGTGTTTGCACGGGGTTATGAGGAATTGAATTCCTATGATACAAACATTATTCAGCATAAGATTCCTCTCAAGGAAAACCAAAAACCATTCAAGCAGAAATTAATAAGGATAAACCCTGTCGTAGTGCCTCTGGTTGAGAAGGAAATAAAGAACATATATGATGTTGGAATCATAGTCCCACTCAGGTACTCATAATGGGTTTCAAACCTTGTGTCAGTAAGAAAGAAAATAGGGGAGATTAGGCAATGCATAGAATTAAGAAACCTAAACAAAGCCTCCCTGAAAGACAACTACCTTTTAATTAATATGGATCATATACTGCAAAGGGTAGTAGGCTCTAAAAGAATATCATTGCTTGATTTTTTTTCAGGTTACAATAAGGTGCTAATACTTCCAAGTGATCAACACAAAACTGCCTTCACTACACCTTGGGGAACCTTCATGTATGTCAAAATGTCTTCTAGGTTAATGAATGCGGGGGCTACTTTTAAAAGAGTCATGGACATTACTTTTTCTGAAGACATAGGTTACTTCATCATGATATACCTTGATGACATCACTGTCTATTCTAAAATCGATGAAGAACACCTAGTTCACCTGAGAAAGGTCTTTGAAAAGTGTAGGAAGTATGGTCTATCTTTGAATCCTAAGAAAAATCTGTTTGGTCTTCAAGAAGGAAAACTCTAAGGCCACATCATATCTGAAGAAGGGATTAAAATAGACCCAAAAAGGATTCAGGGTATATTGCAGATTAGCCACCCTAGGAACATTAAAGAGCTAAAATATTTCATTGGAAAGATCCACTTCCTAAGAAGGTTCATACCAAACCTTGCAGAACTCCTAAGGAATATTGCAAACATGCTGAAAAGGGAAATAGGAGTGAAGTGGACCACAGAAGCCAAACAATCCTTTGAACTGGTAAAACAAGCTCTTACCCAAACACTAGTTCTAATCAACCCTAACTTTACCAAGGATTTCTTCATCTTCTCATTTGCATTAGAACACACTATTGTTGTAGTATTGCTACAAAATAACATGATGGGACAATAACAACCCATAGCTTTCTTCAGCAAAGCACTAAGAGATTCTCCTTTGAAATATAACATTATGGAGAAAAAAGCCTTTGCCTTAATCAAAGCATTAAAATATTTTAGAGTTTACATATTGCATTCACATGTCATTGCTTTTGTTCCACACACAGTTGTTAACGACATATTGAATCAAAATCCTGATAGTTAAACAGGTAAGTGGATTGTTGTCATCTTAGAATATGATCTAGAAATTAGGCCCACTGAACTGATTAAAGGACAAGGACTTTCCAAACTCATGGTTGAACCAAACTTTCAAGCACTAGACATAAACATGATACATTCCTTGGATGAAAAAGAGGAACTGGCGACTCCACCTATTGAAGAAGCATTTGTGAACTCACACTGGTATGCTAATATATTACATGTGATTTTTAATCTAAATTCTCCTCCTGGTTTGTCCAAAACAAAAGTTAGATTCTTGAAACTAAAGGCTGTAAATTTTTGCATTCTAGATAGAGCTTTGTATTGGAAAAATTCTGTTGGTATCTTGCTTAAATGTTTACTTGAAGATGATGAAGATAGAATCATGCATGAGTTTCATGAAGGAGAATGTGGAGGTCATCTCTATTGCAAAACCACTACCAAAAAAATCCTTAGAGCTGGTTTCTATTGGGCCACTCTTTTCCCTAATATCCACAAACTACTAATGACTTGTCATAAATTCCAAATCTTTGATGGAAAGAAAATTTTTTTTCCTTTTCCTTTGCACCCTATCAGTTTTGAAACTCCTTTTCAACAGTGGGGTTTAGATTTCATTGGATAAATCCACCCTGCCTCATCTTCCCAACATAAATGGATCCTCACTGCAACTGATTATTTCACCAAATGGATAGAAGGCATCCCTTCAAGGAATGCCACTGACTTAGTAATCATCAAATTCCTTGAAACCAACATTTTGTCCAGATTTGGATGTCCTAAAAATACCATCGCTGATAATGCTGCTGCATTTAAGTCCAATAGAATGGTGGAATTTTGCTACAAGTATCACATCACACTAGGGCATTCTACAGCTTATTACCCTCAAGGTAATGGGTTGGCTGAGTACTCTAACAAAATTTTGGTGAACATCATCAAGAATTTGTTGGAAGAGAACAAAAATTCATGTCATAGCAAACTAGTGCATGCATTATGGGCTGACAGATTAACAAGCAAGAAATCTATTAACATGTCTCCCTATCAACTAGTGTGTGGCATGGATGCAGTTTTCCCAACATCCTTGGGATTTCCAGTGATGAAGCTACTCCAAGAGGTACAATCAGAGGAGAATGATATGCAAAGGAGGTTGAACCAAAACATTCAATTGCAGCAATCAAGAGAATAAGTTTACAACAGAACACAAGCAGTGCAAGAGAACATCGAGAAGATCTTTGATAGAAGGACCAAAGAAAATGATTTCCAGATTGGAGACAAAGTGCTGAAATGGGATTCAAAGAGAGAGGACAAAGGCAAGAATGGAAAATTTGAAAATCTATAGAAGGTTCCATACATCATCCATTCAGTAAGAGGTAACAATGCATTCTGTCTACAAGAGCTGGATGGAACAGAGCTATTTGGAGGTCCTGTCAATGGCAGGATGCTTAAGCACTATTTTTGTTAGAAATTCATAATTTGAAGCTTCATTCATTGTACATAAAATTTCTTGATGAAAGATCAGAAAAATAAAACACAAAAAACAAGGAAAATAAGAAAAAGAGGGCAGGTTTAGAGAAAAGGTATAGCCCCATACCAAAAAATAATATGTCTGAAAGTGTGCAAGTCTAAATACCACTACTTTGAGAAAGAAAAATCTTGTTCAGTCATACAACCTAACCATGATTGAACATGTTTTAAATTTCTACTAATAGGTTAGTGAAAGAAGATTTTCCACACCATCTAAACTTGGCTTATCAAATAGACTAAGTTAGGAAAAGATGCTGGTTCCCAAAGCTTAAAAATTAACCAAAGAGAAATGAGAGGGATAGGTAACAAACTCCAAATTATTAGCCCTCAAGTTTCTAGTTTCACTTGTACAAAAATAAAGTCTGTGTGCAACTTGTCCAAAATGCCATGGCCCATGACAAATCAGATTGCTTAACCTTGGTTTGGTCTTGTTTTGAATTTCATGTTAGTAGATTAGAGAATGGACATCTGTCAAACTGCTTAACCTTAACAGATAAGTAGAGTATATAGAGAATAAAACAGTTCATTAGCCTAATCTAATCTCTTGGAAGTAATAAGGGTAGAATTAGATAGTTTTTATGCTTTCAAAAGAAAAAATGATGTCATGGGTTTTCTAATCCAAATGCACCCAAGTGGAGGAAAAAATGTTAGGCAAAGTATGATGGGTAGGTAGAAGTGATATTGAAGCAATCATGTTTCTTTTCAGACTTGAGATCACATCTTCAAAAGAACATCATCAAGTGAAGAAAGAGAGATCTCCCAAGTAAAAATAAGGTACTGATCTTCAAAACTCAGAGATCTGAAATATGAGGTTTTGGACACCTCCTAAAAAGGAGTTTCCCTGCCCAAGTGAAGCCACTGTTAGTCATCAATATTTTTTCACTATATTTAGATGACTATAGATTGGTTCTAGATTTCTGAAAACAACATTCCTTGAAATATTGAGTTTCATAAATCTCACTGCCTTCATTATCCTTATATAAAATTTTCACTATTTCATCAGCTTGCCATTCCATGGTCACCCTGTCACTCCTACAATACACTTATGGGATGATAATTCTCATTTTCAGCCTCCTTCCTTTCCTATAACCTCATTGGCCTATTTTTTGCCTGTCCATGAACTCCACTTTCCTTCTAGGGTTTCCTATAGCCTGCTCATTCCCATGCTCCCCAGGTTCCTCAAGCATTGATGGTCTCAAAAATATCTCTGTAGGCTCTTTATATAAATCAAGTACATTGGATTTTGGATCTTCAATACAAAACTTTGAAAAATACTCTATTTTTCACTTGAGACCTCCAAGCCAATTTTCAGTCAATATTAGGTCAAAGAACCATCCCACTAGGTCAATTGGTTTTCACATGTTTTAAGGTCATCATTGGTGTTTCAAACACTACTTTTCCTTTGCTAGAATCTGGCTTAGATGTAATATAATGTTGAGACATGGTTATTCAAGAAAAACCTAAAAGTTTCCAAAGAATACTACCTTGTCAGTTCAAAGTCTACAAGAGGTAAATGCAAAGAGTTTAGCACTTTTGCAGGAGTGTTGAAGGTATATCAGCAGAAAGTACTATTAAGGTAGATAATTTTCTTTTGAATCAAAACTACTTACAACAAAGCAGAGCAGAAACATTTGGTCTTGTAGGTAATTACGGTTTATGCACTTAATGGTCCAGCAGAGTGCCAAAGCAGTGATCAACTGCAAAAATGACATAGAAGAGGCATACAAAGCCAAACATGAAGAAAGACTATCAGAGATTGTTTATGAGATTTAGAAAAAGGTGAGGTGAACTCGACAGAAATGAATGAACTTAAAAGGGCTATAGTGAACTTAGAAGACAACACTGATAATTGTTGTAAAGTAGTCCAGACACCTAAGATTTTGGGAAAATGGCTAGAGAAGGTGAAATGATGAGTTGGAATCCATGAATATGGAAGCAAAAAGGATTTTGAAGATATCATTGTGTGATCATATCCCAAACTTGTCAAAAATGAGCTTGCCATGTCTAAATGAGAAAAAAATGAATTAAGCTCCAAGGTGGGAACCAAACTGTGTAAACATCCTAAGGTTGTCAAAAGTGAATTCATAATGCCTCAAGGAGCAAAAGGAAGAGCCACCTCAAGTGTTTTCAGTCACCTGCAAGCAAAAAAGTCAGAGAATATTAGTGAAAAGGGAAGAAAAGGGTTTAAAACATTAGAAAGTGGGTTGCAAAGTTAAAATCAAATCCATGAGCCTATAAAGCACATCTTACACTTCATATGAGTCATTGTTCACTTGCAAAGAGTTGGAGCATTCAAGGAGAGAAGTTTTTTTGAGTTTTCAAGTCGAAATTTGGCTAAGTGTCTTGGCGTTGCACGCTTAGACTGGGGCTGTGCACCTGTAATCGAGCACTGCACCCTTAGCAAAATTTCCCCATACAAATTACAAAGGCGTTGCACGTCTGGAACTAAGCGTTGCGTTCTGGGGAAGGCGTTGCACCCTTACCTGACAGGCTCGGTAAAGAAAACCTTTGGCGCTGCGTGCCCGGGATTGAGTGCTATGCCCTTGGCCTTGGCACCACGCACTTGGGAAGGAAGGCTTTCTAAGCCATGTAAACACTCAAACCATCTCAAATTTGCTTCAAGTCATTGCCAAGGGTTCTTCAAGCACTGGTAGGGGTAAGTATAGGTCCTAAATGCATATTCAGGCATTTTTGATGATTTAATTGAAATATATTGAAACCCTAAGAGGTAACCCTAAGGCTTAAACTTGACATCACTGTTTACCATTATTTTCATCTACTTTTAAAGACAATCAGTGATAAATAGAGGGGTTACACTTTTTGAAGGTTTTTCATTCACCTAAGCTGTCCCTACTGTTAGCCACCTATAATATTTGTTATAGCAAAAGGTGGCTAAGACTTTTTGAGCCTTCAAGGAACAATTTTCATTGCTAAAAATTGTTGGCTCTTGAAGACTCTGGAAGGCCTCGTGTCTCTGTCCAAAATCTTCATTTTTGTTCCCATTTTATACTCAGAAATTCTGCTAATTTCATGAGAAAAGATTGCTGAAAAACCATCATTTTCGCCCTTCTCCCACTAAAAACTAACCTTCATTTGCTCCCCCTTTTTCTCCATAAAACTCCTTTGTTTTCATGATTTCTCTTCTTCCCTTCATGAAAATCACTTTTACAAGGTTAAAGACTCACTCTTTAACCATACCGAAACCCCCTAATCCATTAAAAACCTTGAAAAAATTCATAAAAACAAGTTTTTTTAATACTATGGACTTAAGCCCCTTGGGCTAAGTCCTAACTACTTCCCCACCATACGCTTTGGGGCTAGGACCAAGCACTAACCCTATTCGGCGCTCATCGCATCACAAAAATCTAGCTGTGCAAATCTTTGCCAGGTTTCAAAATTTCCAATGTGATTAGCCTTTGTGTTGTAAAAACGCCGATCATATTATTTCTTATATAAATATCCCGTGGGCCCACCTCCGGCGCTTAAAACCTTTTAATATTTTTTCTCTGGTGTTCTTTTCCTTTGTAAAAACCAAAAAACCCATTTATCCAAAGTTTTGGTCCAATAAGTTACAATCACGTGTTGAATATAAATGGGTAGATTAAAAAGACCGATCGTGCAATCGCATCGGAGAAATCCAATGGGTAGATTAAAAGGACCGGGCCCGAAGCTCTGATTACGATTAGCCTTTGTTTTATCACGCAATCGCATCGGAGAAATCCAATGGGTTGATTAAAAAGACCCACATCAAACTTCCGATGCGATTAGGGCTTATATATATAAACTCTGCCCCCCCCCCCGCCTCTTTATTGTATATGACTTTCACCCGGGACCAAGTGTTAAAGATCCCAGGCGCCAATCGCATCGCAACTTTCCAAATGGTTAGATTAAAAAGACCGGGCCCAAAGCTCTGATTGCGATTTGCCTTTGTTTTTATAAACCCCAGGCCCATTGTATTCCATGTATCCAAAGGCCCCGCAGTTGGGCGCCTATCCACCTTATACAAATATTCTGCCCCCCGAAGCATAAAACCTTTGTTTTATTTCAATTTTTGAGTTTTCATATATCATAAGGGTCTTTCCGCCGGTTTGTTCTACAAGAAATCCCCAACGTTGATCGAAAGCCGATCAAGCGGCCAGCGCTCCATCACATCGGAGTTTTGAATCACATCGCATTTTTTACATCGCATACACTCGTTTTCTCCCGCCGATCGGCCATACCCCAATTTTTTTTCCACCGTTGATCTAATCCTCAGATCAACAGTTTGCGCTTCATCGCATCGCATGTTTCAATCGATGAACTTGCTTGCCACACCCGATTGCGATCCCCCGATTGCGATCCTTTGATTGAATCCAGACCGTCCACGTGTCCATATCGGACGGTCCAAAATCACTCTGACTTGTTCATTTTCCCCGCTCTTCTTTAACCTCCTCTTAATAAATCTCCACCGTTGGATGCTTTCATCCAATGGCTATGCTCCTTCCCCGCCTTCTGAAAGTAGTTAAACCTTAAAACGCAGGATTTTCTAATATTTTGTGTATGTTGCAGGGATTGATGGTTTTTCCATTTGTTCAAAAGAAATGCCGAAGGCCAGGAAAGACATTTCCCATGCCTTTGAATTTTCAATGGATACCATTCGCAAGGGTCAGATTCAACGTTTTATCAATGCTTCATGGGCATTGATTCCTCTAAAGCCCAGTGTGGCCCTGCATATCGACAAGACACTATTTTATTAAAAACACAGTTAAAAGAGTATCAGTGTTGAAGAACAGAGCACAACAAAGTAGAAGATTGAAGACAGATATGGGAATTACAGCTAAGAATGATTATCAAAAGCCTAATTCCCAGAATTAAAACTCAATTAAAGGAAACATCAAGAGTGTTTAACAGACGGAAATTCCTCCACTTCCACATTTGAGGCGAATTGATTCCTCAGCTACCATAAGTGCCACCTGTGCCTCAAAGCATTCAAAAAAGAGGCCAAAGTTATTGATCGAATGAAGATATTTGCCTCAGCGCAGCCAGAGAGTTACTTCTGCAAGGAACTTAATGCAAAAAATATCTACAGAGTTACTCCAAGCATGACACAGAGCCTCGAAGTCAAATAAAAGCTCCCACCGAGTTTTATTCATAATTGTAAAACAATTAATACAGAAATCCACCTGTAAAATTCTTCATCGAGCCCCTCAAAAGGCCGAGAAGTCTTGAATCTGTATTAATTGTCCTGAGAGATATTTTATCAGATCTCACCTCCTCATCCTTCTATAAATACTTCTGTAGAAGATGAGAATCTTTTGGTTGCAGAACTTTGAAATACATTTGAGCTTAAACTTCCAATTGTAAATAGTGTTCACTGGCCCTTGGAGCTCTGCTTGTGATAGATTGGCTAGGCCGAATACTGAAGATGATTGCTGAAATGAAACGTTGGACTTGAAGACTGTAACTGGTTTGACATCAATAACAAGTTGTTTCTTGGGATCCTGGTCTATATCATTGGTGAAGTGCCCCTCTCTTTGTTATTGTTTTCCTTCTATGTATGCCATATTGTTCACTATTCTCTAATAAAGAACAACATTTATAGAGTTAGGACCTACTGTATATTAGTAACCTTCTCTGACTGAAAATCTTTATCTCAATGTTTTCCTCCAATTTGTTTATTTAAGAATGATTTAATACAGTTTAAGCAGTTAGGAATGTTGGAGTTCCCTCTTCCTACTGTTTGCTTTAAACATTGTTCTTGAAAGTTATTTTACTTATTTTCGTATTAAAGTTAGACTAGAAAGTGATGGTTTGCCCTGTTTCTAGCTTCTATTCTCCAAAAGCAGATTTTGAAAGTTTCCCTTGGTGTTGACTGAAAGCAGACTAGGTTTAAAAGCACTTTATCTAATCTTAAGTTACACTTGTCTTCTCTTATATGTTTTCATACTTTCTGAAGGTAATTATGTGGATTACTGGATTGTTTTTCAATTAAGTTTCTTTAATACAAACTTGCCCAAGAGGTCAAAGGTTATCCCTACACTTGGTTGGTTTTAAACAGTTAATTAAAAGGCTTTTCTTGTTTGGACTGACTATAAATCCTTTGTGAAATTATTATCAGTTTCAACCCCTCCAACACTTTACTGCTTCCATTCCATCATTTTAAATCTCAATAATCTTGTGATATAGATGACTTTCCCCTTGGATCACTCTTGATGTTGTTGCTCAATTAAAGCCCTGTTATGACTCCATAGCCCAATGGAAAAAAAACCAGCGTTATATCTATATTTTTAGCCATAGCTGTTCTATTCACTTGCAACTTCTCACCTTTGAAACTTTTTGCACTTGGAACTTTCTCCTCAAAATAATAATCATGCTCAATCATCCAAAAACAAACAAAACCCTTGGCCTTCATAACTAGCCTAATATAATTACCCAAAACTTCAAAGACAAATCCATCTTTTCACTTATTGGAGAGATCCCTCTCTGGATTCAGGAGGGCTAGATCCTAGAATCCCAAAGTTGGTTGAAATGATGTTGTTTATGTGATCGGACTTTGCCAATCTTGCTGATTACAGATTCCTAACACCTACACCTATTCCATTCATTCAATCAGTCCCTCCACTTTCAAAGGCCGACATTCCATTAGGGGAATTTTGAGGTCTAAAATGGGCCTCCTAAGGAAATTATAAAATAATAGTGGAAAAAATCAAATAAGATTTGATGACATCATCAAATTTTAGAGGGAAAAATGAAAAAAACTACTTTTTCAACTCATATTTTCAACTCATCTCCAAATTTTTTACTCAAATTTCGAGCAGGAGTAGTCGTTGGATGCAAAATTTAATTCCTCATCCAAGGAGTACCCATGTTTCATACTTTCGATGGGTCCTACTACACGAAAAATGAACATAAAAAAATGTGATTACAATCACGTTTTTTATGTATTTCTCATTTTTCGTGTAGTAGAGTTCATCGAAAGTATGCAACATTGGTACTCCTTGGATGGGGAATTAAATTTTGCATCCAACGAGTACTCCCACTTGAAATTTGAGTAAAACATTTGGGAGATAAGTTGAGAATACGAGTTGAAAAAGTAGTTTTATTATTTTATTATTTTTTAATATTTTTACCCTTTTATTTAAAAAATGGTAAATAATCCCCCATGGTTGACATCATCATCTTGAATCCTATTGGTTGTTATAAAGTTTATTTTTTTTGTACATTTTTCTTAGGAGCCCCATTTTAGACCCCAAAATTCCCCTAATATTGTCCTCTTTCATCTCAAATTGACATCAACCCAAAATTGTTTCAAAACAGTGTTTAAACATGTCAGTAGAGGGTTATCATTGAGTTGTTAGCTTCTCACTCATTCTAATACACTTATACCCTCACTCACTCATCTCACTTACTTGCAAAGATGTCTTTTTCATCACCATCCCTTCATCTCATTTCCATTTACAGTCCTAGGGTTTCTCAAGGTAGGGTTTACAATGTCAGAAGACAGTGGTAGTGGAGGAGAGGCCCAAATTCCAAGGAGGCGTGAGAACAAAGGTGGAAAGATAAACAGATTTGAACCCCTCAACACAAGGGAGCTAATGGCATCTCCCCTTACTGTTTTATGTTTCAAGCATGTGGGATGCTTTTATTTTTGTGACAAGGTACAAAAAGTACAAAATAACCCTGAGCTAACTAGAATTTTCATCATCAACTTGCATGAGAAACAAGTTAACCTTGCAGGGGTCACTTTTGAGTTATCTATAGATGCTATTGCCAATGCCATGGGCATACCTAGTGTAGGGGAGAAATGGTTCAAGCAAGCCAATCTAGACATGAGCTCCTCTGAACCCTACCTAAAGCCTAGATACAAAGACCATAGCAAATCCATTTTTCCTTTCTCAAATTTGCTTGATATCTATGCACCTATGATGAGAACCATTATCAATTATTTTACATGTGAGGGAAGGTTCTCACGCATTTAATCTTACCACATCAGGCTGCTTATGCACTTTACTAGAGTGAGGATGTTGCACATACCCTATTACCTCTATAGAAGCATTGACAAAATTTCCTATATTTTGCAAAAGAGAGAATATCCTCAGTAGATGAAAAGCCTCTTCCATCACTCACTTATTAAAATGGATGCTATGCACCAACTACAACAAAAGGGCATTCCATGGGAGACCTTCATTGAAAATTAGGTGTTTAGTTCTCCACAAGCCCGTCATTAGAAAAATCCACCTTCATCATCTCACCCTCTCATTCCTACTCCTCCATCACCGCCTATTGATCATACTTCTTCATCCACTCACATTCCTTCACCTCAGGATAATACTCCTTCATCACCCTCTCACAATCCCTCGCCATCATCTCATGGCAATGAGGAATCAAACAATGAGGAAGAAAACAATGAGGCAAATGTCAATGAGGCAAATTCCAATGAGGAATAAAGCAGTAAGGGAGATGTCAATGAGGATTCAAACAATGAGAAATAAATTAGTGAAGAAAATAGTAGTGAGGGCAGTGAGGCACATATCAGTGAAACAGATGGCAATGATGCAGAGAGCAGTGAGGATGATGGAAGTAGGTCAAAGAGCCATGAGAGCAGTAATCATGGCAGTCAGACAGATGGCACTAAGATGAGTAACATTGAGCCTTTTCCTTTGACCTACCAGAGGGGAAATAGGCATGTTTCTGCTGCCCTTAAGAGGCAAGGGGCCATGCCTTCTACATCAACCAAGAATCTTGAAAAGGTAAGGGAAAGGTCATTGATGATGAAGAAGAAGACAAGCATGAAACTGAACAAGAGTTTCAACTTATTCACCTTGAAAATGATGATGAAAATGAGTAGAGGATCACTAACATGCTGCTTAAAAGAAAATATGCTCAGATTAAAGATCCGCAAACCAATCTAGGTAGGGCTAAGAATGTGATCCATTTCCTTGAGGTTGAAAACAAGCAATTGGAGATAGAGAAGGCCATATATGAGATCAGAGCTATCAGAGCTCAGAAAGAGGCTGCAAAGACAAAGGCAAAGCTAGATGAAACCTTGGGCACTCTAAATTAATGGAAGATGAGGAAGAACAACTTCCTAGGAGGAGGGCAAGGACAATTAGCTTGAAGAAGGCTCTAGCCAAAGAAAGAGAGCAAGAGAAAAAATTGGCAAAGCAACTCACTCCTAGTGAGTTGCTTGCCATGGAGATTAGCTATGATAGATAACCTTGGCTAGAGAGGGAAAATGTGCACTTAGCGAGTTAGCTGGAGAAGACCAAAAGAGACCTTGACCTTTAGAAGAAGATGGCAAGGCATTATGCCTTAAGAAACAAGATTGCAAGGGCCAAGCTCAAAAGAGCCCTTGCAAAGATTCAAACCCTAAAGGAGGAAAAGGACAAAGAAAAGCTTGACATTCTTTTTGATGCTTCCCTACAAGCATCCCAGACATGATCAACAAGAAAAATCCAAATTTTAACACTTTTTTTTTTTTTAAGTTTTTGACTGTTTGAAGGGCCAAGCATGCAACGCCACTGGCGTTGCACTCTTTTTTGGGGCACCGAATGGAATAATGTCTTACATTTTCATGTTCATCATGCCAAGGACATCACTCAAAAAAACTTTCAGCTCATTTGGAGCAAAACTGGTCCTCCAAAAGTGCCAAAAACAAGAAAAAAATCACCTTTCTGCCCTATTTTCAGCACTGGCGCTGCGCCCTGAGCAATGTTGGAAAAATTGGTTTTTGAATAGGAAAATGAACACTAATAAAAAAATAAAGGAATTTTTGTAACGTAGATAGGACAGGCTTTCCAATGAGCTATCATGGAGCTCATTTGGACACCGGGAAGGCCTCCAAATCTCAACTGAAAAAAGACCAATTTTCCCAGTTTTGGCCCTGCGCCCTTAAACCTTGATGTTGTGCCCCTGCTAGAAATTCAACAAAGAAACTTGGATATATTTTGAAAGTTATTGAGAGGCCTCAAAGTCAATTTTTTGCCAAAATTAGTTGAGGATTTATTGTTAGGAGTTATTTTTGCATTTATTAAGTTAGGATATTTGTGCCTTGGGCCTTGCATGGTCTCATAGGACAAAATGACATTTATGAGTAATTTTTAAACACACACATGGTGTATGAGAAGATAAAACACACAAATAGGAAAGATAGGCATTCCTTGCTCATATTATTCACCATAGATGTACATTTATAATACAATGGTGTGACTCTTGGATTCATCTTCCAAGGTCACTTGGACTCCTTTGTGACTCTTCGCCTTCCACACCTACCCATAGAGGATTAGGTGTTCAACATTCCCCCCCTTAATCCGAAGGGGTATGTGAGATTCCAAGAAGAGAGTTGTAATACAAATCTACAAAGTATGCATGGCAGCACTTAGGCTGAATCAACTCTCTAAAATTTTGGCATAAAGAGGTGGTTTAAGGATGACCACCAACACTGGAACACAACGCTTATTGCAATTCCCATAACTCTTCCAAAACTGGCAAGAAGCTAAGGGCTTCTGCTAGAGGAATTGTGTTGGAAATATTTTCATTGATGGAAAAGGAGGCAACAAAGACAGAGACAGGCAAAGAAAGCAGCATAGCAGCAAGATGTAGAGAGGGTCGAGCAGCAGAGACATGGTCATTTAAAGAAGAGGCAGCAAAAGGAGAATGAAGGAAGCAAGGAGCAGCATTAGACAAGAAGAAGAGAAAGAAACAGAGAGACAACAGAAGCAACAAAGAAACCAGCAATAGAGCGAGGAAGAAGAGAGGTAGCAGAGGAAGCAAATGTTGAACAAGATTGAATATGTTGTGCATTAATTGTAATATCGATCAGTCAGGGGTAAGCGGAATCATATAAGGTAACAGTGGAAGTGGTGTCTATTAATTAAACTATGTTGAGGAATTTCACAGCGAAGGCAATGGAGGCAGCAAAGACAGAGACAGGTCGAGCAGCAGAAGCAAGTAAGGCAAAGGCACAGGGAAGAACCGTTATCAAAAGACAGGAACAGTCGAATATAGAGACATAGCTGTTATTGCAAAGACACAGCCGTTATTCCGAGAATCACTACCCAGCCGAGCGTTACATATAACATAAACACAAATTCCGGGAATCGCTACCCACGCAGGAGTATATGTGCAGTGCATCATATAATCAAAGGTCCAAAGCATATTTATGACGTTATACGGAGCGCATAATACAAAGTTTTATAAGGCGGGACCCGCAATATCGCAACTTCGCAACATTGCACCATCGCACCATCGCAATATCGCAACTTCGCAACATTGCGCCATCGCACCATCGCAATATCGCAACTTCGCAACATTGCGCCATCGCACCATCTCAATATCGCAACTTCGCAACATTGCGCCATCGCACTATCGCAATATCGTAACCATCGCAATATCGCAATATCGCAACCATCACCATATCGCAGTTGGTTGAAACTGCACAGCAACTATCGCAAATTAGAAATTTACGATTGCGATCAATCGCATTTGAAAACGTGTCAGGTGGGCCCGAAAGGAGTTCTATATGTTTTAAAATAGGCTTTATTGTATGCGTCGAGAGTATGTTAAGGTGTATTAAAAGGGCAGATTATATGATTAAATCATCTTATAATTAAGCTAAGAGACAAATTTGGGTTATATATATATATATATATATATATATATATATATATTAAAAGGCGTTGTCATATATATATATATATAACGTTGTTGCGATAAGCCGTATGTTCTGTAGACCCACGGGCCTCAGCTTAAGGGGAGGGCAATTATTAATGTAATACAATTGTGATATATGTATGTTCCGGCCTGCGGAATGTTCCACATCAACAAGACACTTGCTACAAGTCAACAGTCACATATTTTTCTAAAAGGCACTGATATAAAACCACTGTTACATATATACAGCA
Organism: Pinus albicaulis; assembly: GCA_034641835.2. NCBI lineage: Eukaryota > Viridiplantae > Streptophyta > Pinopsida > Pinales > Pinaceae > Pinus > Pinus albicaulis. The sequence goes on from CM076583.1 coordinate 433,360,648, forward strand.
GTTACACCACAGTAGAGGACAAAATAGAATACAGAGCAGAAAAGAGTTAAAACACAATCACAGAAAAAGACAAAACACAGTCAAAGAAAATACAAATGCGTAGCTAGCCAAGAGGGTGAATGAGTGAGCTGGAATTCACTTTGTAATTCGAATGTAAATATTTTAATTTTTTTTTATTGTTTTTGATGCATTGTCAAGTCTCCGAGAGAGAACAAATTCCCACTGTAATGTTAAATTGATACCTACAGTTATATTTTCTGAGTAAGCAGATAAAGAAATGAGGAGGCAGAATACAATCCGCAAACTAGGGGCAAGGTTGAAGATTTTCAGTCCATTGGGCTATGGAGTCAAAGGATGGCTTTACTGGATTTCTATTCTACACACAAGATGGCTTTGCAGGGAAAGATAGCCAGACAGAGAACAATCCTTAAAATTTAAAGTGGATGGGATGATTTTGAAGGGATGAAAGGTAGCTAAGAATCTTTCACCATGTTCAAAAGAAAGAAATGAAATGACTACAAACAAAGAGCAATGAAGAATTCTTTATTATAGTAATCAAGAATGTTTAAATTATCAAAGCAAGAGCATTTAAGAATTCGTGCTTATAACCAATTTAGAGGAAAACATTAAGAATAATCACATCTGAAATCAGAGTACAATTAAGTAAATTATGATTCAATCCTTTATGTAAATTATTCAGAAATGGACATAATGATATTATAAACAGATATAAAACTTAAGACATAGGATATAAAGACTTATTGAACTGCAGTCCGACACATGAATCCTGCAAAAAGTCCTGAGCTTCAAATTGTCATCCAGTAAGCCACAAATAAATTTCTCCAAAACGCTTTTATTCCAAAAACATCAATGTCACAGCAAAGTAATAGAATCCACCCTCAATACTCTCTTTGAGGGTTTATTTATACAAAAAATGATTGAAAATATCTCACACTAACCTAGCCAATAATCTAGGGTGACTAATGAGTAATTTACAAATAAAAAGGAGACAAATGGTCTCGTAGACAGAATAACAAGTAATTGCTGATGTGCTGTTTCCTTCCTTTGTGGATGTGCTGGAGGCAGGTGCTATAATAGGGCTTGATGCTGTCCCTTTGAGTAATTCCTTTGCTTGTCTGATACTCTTTGTTTCTACGGATACTCTTTAACCTGTTCAACTGATACTCTTTAATCTGTGCTCATTATTTATCCTTTACATAATGGTAAAAAAATCAAATTTTCTGTCTGAAGATAAATTTTACAAAATTTCCAATAAGTCATCCCAACATTGATCTTCTGATATTACGGTTCTTTTAAGTTTTTTCAATGTCTCATCGGCCTCTGTGTATCTGTAAAAAGTGGGCTGACTAGGGAACAAATACTTTATTTCATGCTCCAGATGAAACAAATTCTTCAATCTATCATAGAGATTCCTCCCTGTTGGCAATGTTGCTTGTGATGCATTGATAGAAATAACAGTTGTGTTATGAGCATGTATGTCTATTTTAGTAACATAGGTTTCCAGGTCCATTATCTTGTCACCTACTAGCATAGGACTGGGTAACCCATTGTCTAATAAAACCTGAAATTTCCCTTTAAAAGCATTGATTTCTTCTTGTATGTCTGAGCACTTCCTTTCCAAATTCTGCATAAGAGTTCTTTTGGTAAAAACTCTTTTTATTTCTAAGATAGTGCCTGTCCTATCATCAATTCCTAACTTTGAAAGCTGTTGCTTAGTCCGTGTGTTCAGAAACTGTATGAGTTGACTAGCTTGCTCAGGTCTGTTCTTTAATTCATCTCTTGTTTTGGCTATTTCTTCCTGAGCTACTTTGATCAAGTCATTTTGTTCAAAGATTGTTTGAAAAAAAGTCCAAATACTTTTTATTGAATCAATTATATTAGTCCAAAGAATTTCATTTATTTCTCTCAAAGGCTTTTCTAATGAAAGATCTTTTTCTAAAGCCTTAACCAATTTTTCCAATCTTTTAATTTCCCTGGTATTATCTGCAACAGTTCTTTTGGACATATCATATTTCTGCTCCAAGTTTTCTAACTGCAATTTTGTGGTTTTAAGTTCTGTGACCCCGAGTTTTAAACTTTCCATTTGTTTTACCAATTCATCAGAACTTAAACCAGAAGTGTCTACCTGTGCTGATTCTGTTTGTTGATCTGTTGTTGTAGTACCTGTAGTTGTAGTAGCTTCTGTGATTGATGCCTGCATGATAGCTTCCTTCTCTTGTAAAGCTTGTTCCAATTCTTTCTCTGTTTCACTTAGTTGCTCAGTCATTTTTAAGAGCAACTCCATTATCTCTTCCTGCGAATTCTCCTTCAAAAATTCTTGGGTCTGGGGATGTCTTGAGGCTGGTAATTTCAGCTGCTTTCTTAGGGCAGCAATATCATCATCTTTCTTTTTGATTAGTGCCTCAATGCTTTTGATATCTTTGGGGTTGTGACCCAAACTAATAATTATGTCTTCCAGAGACTTTATTCTATTATCTTTGGCCTGAGAAGAGGCCTTTTCAACTTGCAATTGGGTGCTTGTGTTATTTAAAGAATCTTGCAGCCTTAAGGCTGCCATGGCCTTATCAGTAAGAGTAGAATACACCATTTCCCCAGTTTGTTTATGCAGCTCTATCTGGTCCAAGGGATGAATGTCTTTAGCCAGGACCTCAAAATTGGTCCTAATATAATCAGCTGCTGTCATGGGTTTTGGCACCTTGGACTTGAAGTGGCTCATCATCATTTTTCCTTGTGAAATGTCAAATGCTGACATTAACCTTTCCTGATTATGTGGAGCCATTTTTAGATATTGATCATATACTTTCATTCTCAATGGATCATTCTTTGCCTTTATATTAATGAAAGTTCTTTTTATATCACCTGTATCTGTTTTTGGTGGTTTAAAAGAAGATACTTCAGTACTTAACTGTTTTTGCAATTCTTTTCCTTTGTGGCCTGTATGTGTTTCACTTGCTATGCTATTCAGTTGACTATCTTCTCTTCCATCATCAAACATTTCATCAATGATTTCCACATCTGGAAGTGGATCGGGTTTCTGTTTTTTGGCTTGATGTAGCTCTGAGGACTCTTTGGGAGGAGTAGTATCTGGAACCTGCCTTTTCTTTCCTATTTCCATATTGGATGGAGTTTGTAATTCTGAAACTTCAGGATGTTTTACCTGAGTGGGAGAAACTTGTGATTGATCAGGTGCTCTGGAGGTTTGAGGTTTCTCTGCCATGATAAAAGTTTCAATGACATGTATTTCAGGTTCCTTTCCTTTGCCTTTTGACTCTACTGCAATAGATGGACTGCTTTCCTGTAATCCCTGTTGTAGATTTCCTGCTGAAGAAGTGCCAATGTGAGGTACCTGCACTTGTGCAAAAGATTCTAAGTCAAATTTTTTCTCAAGGTCTTTCATAATTTTGTTCATTTTGTCTTCTTCACTTTCTTC